>RJJA01000478.1:1313-38037 GCA_003724045.1 Lepidurus arcticus | reverse complement strand
GAATAAAAAAATATTTTTTTATTGACGTTTGCGCTAAAAACGGCTTTGTCCCTAAGTGACCCACGACCGTCCCGAGCTGCCCCATGATTGGGGCATTTTGGGCCAAAAAGTGACCTTTAGAAAAATTAACATATCTCTGTCTACACAACGTGAAACAGGAAAATAATGACTCTAAAAATAGGGCAGAATACCTATCTTCTGAAAACACGCAAAAGTTTCCTGTTCCGTCACACGTAGAGTACTTCAGAAAGAAAAAAACTAAAAAATGTCCCGACCTACCCCACTCTCCCCTACGATCGCCATCTACTGGCCTATTTTAAAAACCTATAACTACTGAGAAGTTTTGAATTTCGTAGGCGTTGTTAAACAACGGGTTTTCTAGATAAGCTTTTGACCATCGTTAGCTTTATAAAAAATATCACTAGATACAGATACTAAAGCACGTCAAATGGCAGGAATCTGAAGTGAAGATATTTTGGTCAGGATTGGGGCAGTTAACAGGTTCCTAGAAACAAGGGTAGCACGCCACAGGCAATACAATAAGTATAATATACACTGATTAAGGGTATTTTGCACTGAATGCAGCAAACCACTGCAACGTAAATAAATTACCCAATCAAGGTAGCGCCAACGTTGAGTTGCTAGGACTTATCATCACTCCCTCGTGGCTTAACAACGTACCTTCATAAAAAAGGATAGAATATTAAAAAGAAGATATTGGAAGGTAAAACTCATCCGAGTTTAATAGTTTTTAAGTTTATACCCGCAATGCATGCTGTCATGAAACAGGCAACACTGCCAGCCACAAAAGCCCGGAAGACAACTTGCGCCAGGTCCGCCTGTCGGGTAGGCGCCATTGTTGCTAGAACCGCCAGCTGGCAACCGATCGAGCCGGGATTGGAAAACCCGCACAAAGCGTAGGTTGCGATAGCTTGTGAACGAGCCTGAAACAGTAATACACCGGCAGTGTTAAAAAAGAGGTCCTATATACAAATCCATTTTCTTTTACTGAAAGCAAGCCTTGTTTTGTAAACTCGGCTAATTTCCCATACGCAGCAAACTCATTAACGATCGTTTTCAACGCAACCAACTGGGCCACCAGTTCGCAGTCCACAGGCTCCACTCCCATCAGCCAGGCTACTGGAATAAATATCTTCCCCATGATGAACTAAGGCAAGAAAAAAAATCTGGGTATATAATTAACCTTTTGGGAATAATATGCTTGTTACCTCGAAAGTGATGTATGGGGCACCTACTAACCCTCCTAACCACGAAATGATCCCGTTGAGAAAAGCCACAAAGGCTAGAAACCCAATTAAATTCGCGACAATACTCAGAATTAAGAAAATGGCGGCACTGGCTCCTTGTGATGCTGCATCCAAGGCATTGGCTTCTTTCCTAACAGGATTTTCTTGGTTCATTTTTATATATACATTTTATAGGGAAAATTTCTTTCTCTTTCTTTTTTACCCCTTTTCCATTTTGATATCTTTGGTGGTCGTTTGGGACACTTCTGACTCCGGATAAAATAGTTTCGAGTACGCTAGCGCGGCGGGGGCGGACATGACTGAGGCTGACAGTAAGTGGGAGGCACTGATTCCAAAACTAACGTAGGCAGCTAATACTGACCCTGTAATGCAAAATTTATATACAAAAAGGTGCGTAAGCTTTCTTAACTGAAAACTTTCGGAAGTTTTAGTTGATTCCTGTAGAAGGCAGTAAAGATCCTTTGAATTAGCACTCACCTGCTATGGTGGCGAATCCGCCGCACATGACAGCGTGGAGCTCTGATTTGGTCATGACGGGTAAATACGGCTTGATTAATAAAGGAGCTTCCGTCTTTTAGAAACCAAAATTTAGTTAAATTAAAGAGTAATTTTAGGAACAGGGCGACATTCACCTGGCCAAGGAAAATGTTAGCTGCTGCATTCATGGACTCGGCTGCCGTGGTTCCCATTGTGACGTAGAGCAGCCAACCAATTTTAGCTACCAGCCATTGCATTACGCCATAATAGTAGAGAATTTGGATGAAGAAACTGAAGAAAAAGATGACCGAAAGCACCTAAGGAAATTGGTATAACTAGACATACAATATTTCTGGTAGTTATACATTCTTATTCTAAACTGTAATTAGTAAGTATTACTAAAAAAATCTGACTTAATCTCCCCCAAATAAAGTGTTTAAAACGCCTACCTTGAAAGCAAACACTCCCGGTAAACTGAGCTCTGGGGTGATGGAATGTCCAGTGACCAGGTACCCATATACGAAGCCGGATCCAGCAATGGTATAGTCGAGGAATGTAGTAACTTTTCTGCCAATGCAGTCAAAAATCTCCCTTCCTACCTCCCATCTCAAGATGGCGAGTCCGAAGATGAATTGCAAGGCCACTCCCACGATAACCTGCCTCCAAATCACCTGGTTTTGGAACCATGTTTTGAAAGGATTTTATTGTTTAAAAAAAACTTTAGCAGACATCCGACTATTTGATTTGACGTACTTTGGACGGATGCTTCGAGAATATCCAACCGAGTAAGATAAAGACAACGATTCCAAATGCAGATTTCAACCGATTACGATCGTCCTGACTGTCCAGTACCAGAAATATGATCAAGGCTGCCAGTAAAACCAGGTATAAACCATATCGGGCCCATCTACAGATAACGTACATAAAAAGGAGGCTTTAGCGCAATATCCTTATCGATATTTTCAAGACAAGGCTATTTCATTTTAAAATAAACTTACGCGTAGCGCCAGACGTAGTCGTGGAAGGCCCTATGTGTAGGCTTGAGAAACGACTTATAGATAGTTTTACCGAAGTACGGACGGAGTACTTGGAAGTAGAATAAACCCAGGTACGTAATGCAGGTTAGGATTATGAGGAACCCTACGCCGTCGCACCAACTTATGGGATTGTTCTGGTTGTTGGCGTACACAATAGCTCCGATGAAGTACGCGTTGTATAAAACGGCTATTAAGACCAGAATGGCGTAGCGCACCACTGTCTTGTGTTCTGAAATAGTTGTATTGAGGAAATTCCAGAACTGGATAAACGAGTTCGTAAACAGCTTGACAGGATTCCGGGATTCGTTTCTATCACTCTGGTCCTCTTCATCCTGAGAATTTACAATTCGTTCTTTACATCCACTGCAAGACTAAGTTGTTTAATCATTATTGCTAATGCTTATTCCTATTCCGTTACCGATAAAGTAACCTTCACAGGTTGGGAGTCGTCGGGCGGAAACGGTCGGGGCGCAATTCCCTTTTCCGTTTCATCGATGTCAGCCAAGGCGGGATTGTCGAAACCATTCTTCCCGTGTCCCAGATCCATGCTGTCGACGGGAGACAAGTCCAAAGTTAAATAGACCACCAAATCCTTCAAAAGCCGATTCGTGTGCGAAGTTTATACGAAAGGTTTAACTCAGATATGAGATGTTCCAGACGTTTGACTGCTATCTATTGTCCAAATCTGCAAACAATAGTTTTGCCGGCCTACAAGGTTTCAAGGTAAGGTTTCAAGGCCAAGTAAACAAACACTTTTAAAACTAAGAATCTTATCCCAAAATCACCATCACTTTGTCACGCAACTGATGCGCTATAGGCTATTCACTATTTTGCAACTCAGATCACAACTACACTGCCAAGCCTTGGTGTTGTTGAGAATATACATGGTTCCATCATCCGGCATCACCGTCCAAGCAGGCTTACGTGGCGCGAACTTCCCCGCGTATGAAGTACTGCCCATTCAGTAAAAAAAAATGTGGGGTAAATGCCTAGGAAATGACGTCGGAATGCGGTTTCTGTTTTCCCTTTCGTATAGGGAATTGACAAGTTATTCCCCAGACTGAGGCTTTGGCTGGAAGAACAAACGTTTCAAGAATCACGTTTGTGTTGTGTGTGTTTTTTTGAAACTGATGCTCACGACATCACACAAACACCAAACAGAAACATGTATGCACTAGTCAGCCGTTTTGTCCTCGAATAACAAAAGGCAGTGCATTTGATTCCGTGTGCCCGACTAGAAAACAAACGGATTAGCCAAAGGTTAGGACACATACTGGCGCACTATACTTGGTGAAACGCTTCGTTTGCAGCCTCCAGGTCAATGTTCAAACGAAAACAAAAAAGAAGAAAAATGCCTGTAGAATTGTGAAGGTAAAATGGGCGGGAACGCTCGGAGGGAAGTCGTCAGCAAGTTTTTACCACTCGAAATGCCCTGGAGTAGGAAACATTTACAAAGGGACTTTTAACAGCACCACGGTTGTGACGTCAGGGAAACTTTGCTTGCGAAAGTTCCGCTTTCTGACGTAAAAATCTAAAGTCATTCTAACGCATTTGACTCGAGCGCCCAGCGCGCGCTGTGTGGCTGCGCTCAGAACCTTCTTCAGACCACAGACACAGAACAGAGCGACGCAGCGAAAAGGAACAAGCACTTCCTGTGCATTGCAGCGTCAACTTCCCACGGCATCTCCCTTGACCGTATAGGTGTGTATACGTTGAAACGTGATATCATTTACAAAGGGGACTCTTGTCTTTTGTCGTTACGTCTCGAATTGTCAAACAATTAAGGCGAATTTTCCCCCAGAAAAGCTTACTGTTTTACAACACGGTGGCCCAAATAGCCACTGAAACTACTTTGACTTTCAAATCCCAGTATGAACAGTCATGATCCAATTGTTTACCCGGCCACGTTCCGAGACTTCATATGCGCTGGCTCACTCCTGCATAATAATAACTTCCACGGACACTTACAAATCGCTTTACGGTCTTCCAAAGTCGTCAAGGCGATTAGCGTTTGAGGTTAAAGAGGGTAGCTATGTTCCGTTCCGTGCCCCTTTTATCCCCTCAGCCCCCTATAAACCTTAACCTTGACTGACCCGAGTGGCAGACGAAAGGGGGCAAACTGGAGAGAAGGCTCCACAACGTTTGAAAAGGTAGCCTAAGGGATTAGCGTGTATAACCGCTGTGGAAATGGTAAAAGGAAACTGGAGGAACTTGCCCTGGCTTTTCCTGTTTTTTTCCCGCGCTCTCAGAGGAGCCCCATAGTTTATACCCGCTGCTTTTAGTTGTCCCGCAGTCACCAGCTGGTGAAGTTGTCTTGAAGAGGAAGAGTGAAAGGTTGATTCAAAACAGAACGACGTAGTGTCCTATATGGTGTATGTAGTCCAGTGAGTGTACTGTACAGCAAGTGGATTTAAAGTAATGGGCTGATTGTTATTATTCCCATGGGATTTATTTGCTAGACAATAACGGATTGGATTTAGTAGACTAATAAGGTGAGTTAGTTTGTACAGTCATTTTTTCATGAGGACCGTAAAACGTTTTCGCTCGTTGATGTCTTACAGCTGTCTGGGGTTAATTGGAGAACAAGGCTTGTAAAAGGAAGTTGTTTGAAGTGGATACAGGACAAAACGGCTAGCGGATGACGCGTTCGAAGTGTTTTACAACCCAGGAACCATTAATTTTCTTTTGCTTTCTCTTTATTAAGAAGGAAGTAAACAAACGGTTCTTGGAGCACAAGTTATAGGAGCTAGAAGCTGATCCGGTTTTATTGGCGATTGACCTACAACTATCTGTTTTTTATATTTTTACATTTATACATCGGGCAGTTAGTGTTGGGTTCGTGTCATGCTGCACGCTCAGGAGACGTTTCAGGTCGCTGGATGACTTGCGTACTGTTAAAAGTTTTTCTGATTTTATAATTATTTAGTGCTATGAAGGTATCACATTATTTGCTCGTAAGGCAACTGCAATAGCCTATCCATGTTGTTATTTCACAGATTTACGTCAACATTTCAAGTCGCTGGATGACTTACGTATTGTTAAACGTTTTATTTTGCTATTTACTTTTTTATACTATTTATACTTATTTATTGGTATAAAGGTACCACAATATTTGCTCGTAAGGCTATTGCAATATCACTGTTGTCATTTTACAAGGTTAGACGGTAATTTATCCATTTGCAAATTTACGCCTCCAAAATTCTGTACTTGTGTTGTAATCTTTACACATATTTTACGATATTTTATTGGCCAAAAATGCTAGCACAGTAACAGTATTGAATTGCAGAATAATACCAATTTTTCTTGCACTGTCTACACACTTTTTGCTTCTTCTAGTACGTGAAAGGTAAACTCGCATGAACCCTTACTTGTTTCCCAAGTGCCACCGTCTCTCTCTCTTGTTTTTTTGTTTGTTTTGTCTTTCCCTTAACGACGCGAAAAGAATGGAAAAGTAGGTTGTGGTTTGCTGCCACGAAAACTGTTTCTCATAGATTGTAGATAGCATTGTTGTTGGCTCATTTGGTCACTGAGGCATAACCCAGTTTTCTCAGTTGTTCAGTGAAACCGAAACAAACGAGCTTTTGTTTCTATTTTGGCCGCGATCCGACGAAATTTTGCCTTCCAGGGAAGACTTTGCGGGCCGTGCTGTCCAACCCATTTTACCCCAATGGGGTTTCCTATGGATGGATGGATATTAGTAGGTCTGACAAGTCACAAACTTAGCTCCCCGCTTCTTCGAAACATTGTTTTCTCATCAAAAATCCCTAAAGTTCGCACACGGGAAAAAAATCTCAGGAAAAAGGGGTGCATAAATTTCAGGCAATGCAAATTTCTTTTTCCACCAAAATAGTTTTGCAAGTGGTACGGTATTTTGTTTTGACAGATGACTCAGCGACCCGATATTTGGGTATTTCTTAAAAAGCTTCAAGTCTGTATTCCACCCCCCTCTTAGGAAAGAAATAAGTATTTTCCAGATTTCGTGGGAGGTATCGAATAGATCCGGTCATAAGCATGTCCGGAACTGTTAACTACCGCCTGCGGCAGGAAGATGGCACTACTGGAAAGGCTGGAAAAGGAAGTGCAGTATTGGATTTAGAGGAAACTTAACAACGGAAGTTGAGGGTGCTGGCGAGGTTAGGCAGTCGTAAGGCTTCAATGCGTTTTTTCTATGCTCGGTGAACGTCCTTTTACTTGAACTGCACATAGGAAAAGAAGAGAAAACTCCCTGAGTTAGCTATCCGTTGTGTAGTTTCCTGTATTGGCAATCAGTCAATGACATGATGTTACGCTTGATGGAGCACGTGTGCGCAGCGCGCCGGATCTCCAACGGGTCTTTTGGATTCCCTTTTTATATCAAAGTTTTTTTTCTCTTTATTTTAGTCTGGTGTAAGACACTGCTTTCTAGATGAATGGATGGGAACTAGATCTTTCTTGAACGGGGAATGAATGAGGCTCAATTTGTTCGATTTGACAAGTTATAGAAGTTATTGAATCTTTGACGTTTTAGAAAAAGGGAGTGGTAGAGGGCAAGAGAGAGTTTTTAAAATACCACTTTCTCTAAAAGGCACTGGTTTTAAATTCAGTTAATAAAAAGGAAACTTTCCCAGGCGAGCCATATGTGGGTTTTAAGTTGGGTCTTGGTCTTCCATACGTGTAAACGACGTGAAAGCGAGGCCAGGGGCGGTTTAGGAAAAGCAGGTCGTCATTGGCATGGATGCGTGGATGGAACTTGGAAGTGTACAAGAGTTTGTACGTGTACGGTGGTTTGGTTTAGGAAATGTTTTGAGGTTCAGACTTTTTGGGGGGTTTATTTGGTTATTAGGACGACCGATCCCTTTCTTGTTAAAGGGAGAAACATCGCTGACTCTTATACATTGGTTGAAAGTGATTGAACCTCCAGCACGTGCCATGAGGGTTCAACCGGTTTAACCCTTACCTTTTTCTGATCCACTGAAAACATGTAATTAGGCTACCAGCAACGAAACCAGTGTAAACATACAGGTGTAAAAGTACGAAGCGTGTGCCTTTAAGGGATCCCAACCACCAGAGTCGTTTCTAGTATTTTTTGACCTAAAAAGTCATTATGGCTTCCAGGGAAAAACAAAACAAGCTTTGCACTCCTTTACGCTTCTGCACGTCCAGAATGGGTTCAGTGATATTTATCCTATACCTTGGCCTGGAACGCAGTTTTTAAATAACTTTTCAACTATTTGAAGACCGCAATGCGGCAAGTTTCTTAGCAATTGTTCAGTCACGTTTTATATCATTACGCAGAGGTCAGGTGAGATACATTTTGGGTGCCAAGTACCTTACTTAGTGATTAGTAGCTAAGAGATGCCACATGACTAATTTTCCATAGCTATAGAAAGCAAAATTGCGAAGTTGGAATGTACCGTCATGGCCTAGATTTTTTTTTTTAAATTTGAAAAGCCTATTGTCGTCTCTTGTATTTCTTTGGTTCTCTATTCATTCATACCAATCAGTTTGCTTGATAAGATTGGCTTGGCGTTAAAGTGGATCTTTTTCTGGCTTAGTTTGCGGAGCAGTTCGGCGCGTTGTTTCGGCAATGAAAGAATAGATGCAGCAGGTCCTGTCTGCTTCTGGCCCTAGACATTATTTTAGAATAATTTTAAAGAAAAATTTCATGCCCATTGAGCACGTGGTTGTAAAGTTATCCTCCATGCCGTTTTGTGCGCAGAACCATGCGCGATCATATACACCCGTACAAAGCACTGCGCGCCACCTCGGGGTACCTTGAGTGTAAGAACAAGAAACGAAAAGCGAGTATGGAGTAGTGTAAGCAACCCTGTTCTCTTTCTTTCAGTTCATAACAAACTGGCTACGTAATGTTCGGTGGGCGTGAGAGATGCTGTTCGATGCTTCGAAGTTGATTAAGTTCGTCTTTAGGGGGCCATGTAGCGCCCTACTGAGCTTCCATGCGTCTCCCTAGCGTTTCGCGCCAGTGGGAGGGGAAATCCCGTGCTTTGTGTATAGAACGAAACCGAAACGAGGGTCTGGACGGACCTATCAGTCAGGTGCCCCATAGAACTATGAAACCCCCAAGCTTGAGAACTGTGCATGGCTTTCAGATAAAAGAGAATAGTGAGAAGGTCATCATTTCATTCTCGAGCTGAATAGATTGCCAAAAGAAACGGGGGAAAGTAGAATAGGAAATGGAAGGAAGCCGGAAATGGAAGTGGATGTTGATGTTGACAGTCAGGTTAGGGTGAGGGGTCGGGGGGAAGTAGGACCAACACTTGTAACACGTGATGTTATACAGCATCCGTCGTTGTCTTGCTTTTTGCTCTCTCATAGGAAACGCCAAAGTGTAATAGAAAGACAGTTTAAGAATATAAGCAAATTACGAATAAAATAATTGCAAAAATGACCACAACCAAGAGTAATGCATGAGAAATACCAGAAATAAAGAATAAAAAGAAAATAAATATAATAGAAATAAAATAAAACAAATAATATACAAAAGAATAAAGAACAATTGTAATAATAAAAGAAGAATAGGGTTTAAGAGCGTGGGTCTTAAACAATCATTCATACAATAAAGTGGCAATCATTTTGAATTTTTGTTTTAAAAAATGCAGGCACGTATGAACAGTGCTGTTTTTCCTTCCAGAAGGGAGCCTTCAAGGATACAGTAGAAGCCGCCTACAAGGACGAGCTTGTGGTTTATTTTTTAAATAAAATAAAAAAACGTTTAAGCACCTCCTTTTATATCTTTGATGCGTAGGTGGTTCGCGAGTTTCATATCATGGCGGTGGACGGGTATAGCAGCTGCAGCATCCCCACGCTGGTCGCCCCAGGCAAGGGAATCGATCCAGCGCCGCTTCATCTGGACCTGACTCTTGCCTGCGACACTATGAATGAATCCCTCCAATCGCCAACACCCCCGAGTAGTAGTCCCGAATGCCTTGCAGGCACAGAACTATCGACCGTCCCCACCCACTTCCTTTCAGTCGACGCCGGGGACGCCGCACCGACGGACCTACTGCCGCAGGTAGACGGCGATCGGTGCTCGCATTTATCGCGTGTATCTCAGCAGCTTTTTCCTGGAGAACTTGCCCCACCGTTAGAAGAAAATCTTGTCAACGCCAACGTTGACCTAAATGTGGTGATTGTGTGTCTTGAAGTCGCAAATTCGGCTCCGGTCCACCCACCGACTTCAACCCTTGAGCCGACAGAGAGTGACGTCACCAGTGCCCGTGTTATTATGCCCTTGCTGTGCGATAGTGGCAGTGACGCGGACACAACCGAGTTAGACCTGGTGAGTTGCACCTGTTCCGTGCAACGTCAGTCGGAACGCAGCCGTTCCCCGGCGAATAGTTGTAATAGTTGGGCCCGAATGAGTTCTAACGACGCTGCTTGTGTCGGACCATGTGTCGTGCGTCACCACGAAGCCACTGGACAACAACAGCAGGGAGACATTAAGGACCCTACTACTATGGGTACTGACTATGCGAACCTCACTCTACCTCCGGCTCCGTTCAAATCGGCC
Organism: Lepidurus arcticus; assembly: GCA_003724045.1. Lineage (NCBI taxonomy): Eukaryota > Metazoa > Arthropoda > Branchiopoda > Notostraca > Triopsidae > Lepidurus > Lepidurus arcticus. The sequence continues at coordinate 27,745 of RJJA01000478.1, read as the reverse complement.
TTAAAAAAGACCGGGTTCCCGTCCCGAGGCCACAGCGTGTGCTTCAATGAAGCTTGCAACACTTTTTTGGAATGCGATTATGTGATTTACGTGGACGACGACGACGACGACGATGAAGAGTACCAAATCTACTGTCCTATACTGCAACAACAGCAGCACAATCAGCAGAATCAACAACAAGGAACGAATCGAGCACCGCAGTTGGTCAGCGTCACGTCTTTCAATCTTCAGTTCCCGGAAAGTTGCACGTTTAAAGATCCCCCCGTGGAATTTGTGGACCAGGTTACGTTAAGTCCTCCAGACGGGTACAAAGACGGCGGAGCGGCTTTCGAAACTCTCGTGGACGATTATGGTGAGCTTGCAACAATCTTTCTTAGAAACATGAGATGAGGTGGTTGAAGAGGAATTATTAAGTGGGCGGGTTCGGGTTTAAGTTAATTGTCTTCGACTTGTTTGATGTCGGAACTGTGTTGAAACGAAAAAGTTTCTGCTGTTATCACTGCTCTTTCAAATGCGCCCGTTACAAATATCCTGGCTAGTTTAGTTTTATCAGTTTTTATGATTAGAAGGTCAGTGATAGGGAAATTGTGCGGGGTTTAAACGAACAGTATTGTACGTGGGACTTCTAACGTAAAACGATGGCACGTTAAGTGACAGTGATAGGACATACTGACAAGAGAATACTAGGATACTATTTTAGGAATACTATTATTTAAAAGTATATTAGACAGTTTCACATGTTTTTGTAGGTGTCTAAAAAGACAGGTATTAAAGCGTGGCACTAATCGACAGGAACAGAAGTACAGTACTCAAGTTCTGGGGAATTTTAGCATGTGTTAAAACTCCGGTACTAACTTGTTGTGGCACGATAAAGCATGGGCAGGCATACAAAGTACGAAAAATATTCACGCCACTTCTCGACAGTAATTTAGGTAGTTCGAATATAAAGAGTCAAGCAATTTTATTTTCCAACGTTTAGGCCTGACTAATTTGAAAAAGGCAAACTAATTTTTCACCTGCGATAAAAATGGAGAATTTGGAAAGTTTCGTTTTCTAGGGCATTATTTTAGTTTATTTCCTTCGAATAATTTCATGCAAATAGAGAACGTGGTTCTCAAGTTACCCGGCTTGCCGATGTATGCGCAGAAGCATGGCGCGTTCATGTTAACCATACAAAGGCACTGCGCGGCACCTAGCAATAGCTTGGTGCAACAGCTAAGTGGTACGGGACCCTTAGTGAACCCGTTTAAGTATTTCTATTATGTTTTAAAACAGTCTATACAGGGTATTTGATTCGTTAACATTAAGATAATTCATTTCCCTGGTAATTCCCTTGTCTAGTGTCGTAATTTAGGTGGTTTTTTGGTTAGGACAAGTTTGTGAAGGATATGGAGGGCAAAGGACTTGGTAGATGCCAGTTCTGCGCGTGAAAGAATGTTGAACTTGCCGTGTCGTTTTAAGTCTTTGTCGTATGCTATTGGGCTCGCATGAGAGATGGAGCTTAACGCTTTTTCTCACATGTGGAAGCTAGAAGAACCGCACCTTCGTCTAAGCCCACAAATGTCGTCTCGACTCAATGAGTTTTACCTTATAAACGGAACAAAGACTCATGAGATCCGAAGTTCGGAAGCCGCTAGCAGAGAACTGCACGCGTTCAATTGAAGGAGACCGCAGAGAGCGTGGCTTCGGATTTTTTTCTTATTTTGTGCCCGGTAAGTGATGTTTATAACTAGTATTGTAGACGTATTGTTGTTGCTGGTGGTGGTAGCGCAATATGCGGAGGCAGTTAAGGATTTAGAGAATTATTCGGGCACTTGGGCGTTGGTTAGGGCTCTGATAGGTTCAGCTGCAGTATTTCTGAGAGTCAGATCAATAAACATTTTAGGAGCAAAAAGCAACGAAAAAGAAGAAAAAGGGAGTCTTATAGGAGGAAGAGATCTGGCCAAGCACGTCTGGAATCCATGCAACTGAAGAAACCAAGCAGCGTGGTGAAATTTCTGTCGCGCACAGCTGAAATATTTCTGCCACTTATTCTAGGAATTCTTTGTGAGACTCAATTATATTGTGGAATTCAGGGTAAAAGCTTCTTGTGGCTAGACAAGGAAAAAACACACTAATTACCATCAATAATTGCCGTGCAAACCTTAGGAAACAACAAACGTGTCTGCTCTGTTTGTTTTTTAACTCTCTGCATACAATTGCACTGCAAACTTCCCAAAAGAAAGTATGTGCGTGTCATTGGAATGGGCCATCACGGCGCAGTTGTTGCTGCGGCAGTAATGAGGGATTCATGGGCCTCAAAACTCCCGAATAACACTGCCAAACCCTTGGATGTGGGCGTCCCCCTCTCGAATCATTAGCCCTTTGGCGCTGGGTGCTAGAGAATCGTATGCAAAGCTCAAGGATTACTACCCTCGAGCTTGAGCAATTATTGCTGCAGTTAAACTGCAGCTATAGTTTCCAATACCGACAAGGGAGTAGATTTCCTGGCCGCTTAAGTAGTGTAGAGGCCGACTTTCCATGTCCTTGGTACTTTCCCAAACTTTCAACCTCTAAAAATCCCTTTTGTTTAAGAACAGAGGTTCGTCGCTCCATTTCTGCCAGTTAGGCCTGCTCTTTATTGAATGCTCTTCCATAACATCCAGGGTTCTCTATGATCGTGCTTCCGGCCTCTCTTTAACTCCCGGAGTGTATACTGGACCATAAACGTGGCTATATACCAAAAAGAGACCCGTTGGAATTTCCGGAGAGATCGATGAGACTGCAGTAATATTCCTGTCAGGAATTCCCTGTCAATTCCCTAGCTTAATATAGGTCGTCGGTAGAAACGAAACTGGCCCTAAAATTCCTATAATTACGCCTGCCTCGAAAGTTCATGGAGCCCGAATTGCTGCCAAAGAAATACAGTATTGCTGTTGATTACTGTAGTCCATGGCAGATTTTCGTCATCCAATCAAAGGTATAGCTATATAAACAGGGCTGTTAGGAGGGCTATGGTCGAGTTGAAAATTGAGGTCAAACAGATGGCAATAAACGTCCTTGACCCGGTCATATTGCTTCCTTGACCTTGGGATGGACAGTCATTCTTAGTTTTAGGGTCTGATTGGGTCTGTTGGGCGTGGCTTGCATAGGGATGAGGGTGGGAAAAGTATGACTGCCTTCCTTTCTTCCCGTTACAGACCATTTCTTATTGTTCGCGGTCGAACAGTCTAGAAAAGAATTAATTCCCTTGAAGAAATAAACATTTCTTGCCGCAGTAATGGAGAACCCTAACATCACCCTTCTTCCTTTCACAGTGGGTTGAACTGTTTCGAATGGTTAATGAACTCCTTGTGGAGCAGGAACAGAAACTGGAAGCTATATGTTTTAGTGGCAGTTATGTTGCAGAAATTTGCAGTTTTTCCTACAAACTAACTACTTAAACGGTCTTGGTGAGTGTCGACAAAACCCACAAGATAAATGACACTTCAAGAGCTTGCAGTTTAGTCTCCTTGAAGTCGAAGTCGGCTGGAAGAAATATAAGTGGGATTATTACTGCAGTGGTTTTCGAGCCAAACGTGTGAAAGAAAGGCTTCATCCGCACTTTCCTAACGCGGATCGCCAGGAAATTGCCAAATTGTAATGGCTGAGTCGTTGCCTCTTGAGCCTTTTCCCGAATACGTCTCTTACGCAGTAATATAGTGCTAAGGGAAGCTAGCATGTAACGCGCAATAGCAATACAAAAGCAAGTGCTGTGTGTATGGCGACCGTGGAGCGGGTAGGAGCAAAAGGTTCTTTTATCGATCCGTTTGTCTTGGCTTCCCAAACAGGGATGCTGATGGAACGGACAAGAGGAATGAGGGGGGATGAGGGAGGAAGAAGAGGAGAGGGTGGTCGGCCTACACTAAGATGCAGAGGGGCAAGAAGGGATAAAGAGAGAGAGAGGGAAAAAGCAGAGATGTGAAGGGGCTAGAGCAGGGATTCGTTGACGAGTTAGTGGGCAGCAACTTTAGGGATGCGATCGATAGAGACCCGAACTTCTCTATTCCCACAATCTCTGTTTCCTTCTCTCGTCTTCCCTTTTCGTCCTCTTCCTTGACTCGCTTGCTATTTACTTTCGTAGGCACATTACACATTTAGAAATTTCATACGAAGTACCCACATTTCTGTATGGGACTCGGATTAGGTTTAAAAAAAGAAAAGAAATTCTGAAGGCTGAAAGCAATTCATTGCTTCTCAATGGACTAATTTGGGTTGGAAGATTGGAAAGTATGGGTTTCCAGGGTGAAACATGAAGTGGTGAATATACGGTACTTTCTAAAAGTACCCTGTATTAAGATGTTTTTCAGAGAATGTCTGATTGAAGCTGTGGAGTTACTGCGTAAGGCATAACTTTACTGCAGCAATGAAGGGAGAGTATAAAGGAAAGTTTTTAAGGCTAATTGAAGTTGCCGGTGGAATTTGCTGAGCGCGTAATTTGGGTAGTTTTAAATAGTTTGAGCGATTTTGTAGGGAGTTTTTTTTGGGGGGGATTTCTTGGGGCGTGACCGAATATATTGCTGCAGCGAATCCATTGCTCTTGACGACACGTGATGAGCTTGCAGCGAACGCGTTTAATCCCACGTTGGTTGGGGGGTTTTCAGGAGCGATTTTAGCCAAATCCTGCTTTATCTCTGAAAAGTTTGGCAGAAATTGCTGCCAGGGTTCTTTCTTAACATAAATTTTATGTTTTGCAAGATTTTAAGAAGAAATTGGTATAGCTAAGATGAGCCAGTCCGTGCCTTTCAGCGAATTTACCTATGTATGATTTATTTTTTATGAATTACTGAAGAATGTATTGCTAGCATTTCTGCAGATGTATTAGAAAGGTGTAGAAAAAGTATTTGTTCAATTTCTTTGTTTTGGGAGCTGATGGTGGATACGGACGCTTGGATAGGAAGACTTTTTGTATGAGCGGAGTTTTACATTTCTGCAGGTGCAGGTTGAGCGAAATTACTGGCGGAATCCAGTAATGTTTATAAGCTAATGGGATTAAAGCTTGGGAACACTCGCTTTAAGTGTTTATTCGTTTTGTGGATATTAGTATTCATAAGGCTTTTTCTTTGCAAAGGTGTGCTGGTATTACTGCACAATTACTGCAGACATTTTTATGTGTAACGCAGTCCGGATATTTTACATGTTTGGTTACGCGCTGCTTCCTGGGGGAAAGTGTTTTGGTTGAGGAACGTGTGTTTTGTTTGCTCTCATATTTCTGCAGAAATGTGTTAAAGCTGGTGAAGATTTATTTCAGTTCGGCAAGCGAAAACTGTCAATACGTGTTTTAATTGACTCATAAGCTAAACAAGATTTTCGGAAGATATGTCTTTCTTTAAAAAAGAAAGAAAGAAGGACAATCTAATTGGACCCCAGGGCAGAAAAGATTTCTTGTTTGGCAGCTCGGTTCGTAAGCAAGTCACGTTTTTCCGCATTAAAAAAAATAGGTTCAGGCCTTATTTTTGAGTCTCTTGGGCTGTGTTTACATAGTTAGAATTCTCCTTGCTAAAGTATAGGCATTTTAAATCCAACACATGCATTGCCCAACAAAGAAATATGTCTTCATTAATTCTTTACATCTACACAGCACAGTGCTGTTGTCATCGGTTATTTGGTGGTTAAAGCTGAGATAAGATTGTAAGTCTTTCATGCTATCGAGATTAAATGTAGGTTGCGAGATTTAAAAAAAAATAAGGTCAAGGGATTAATTGGAATTCACTTTATCGGATGCCACGCATGGTAACGAAAGATAAGAGCGCAGCCAGACTCAGACCTTTCATTAAAGAGCATGTAGCACAAAGTTGTTCTTGGTAATTATGACAGACGGATAGCTGATATATTGTTGTTCGCTGCGCGTAATTTACTCGTACTTATTACCTTTTGTCATCCACTAATGAACTCCTTGCAGTAATGCCGTTCTTGAAGTAATTGGGGGTTTGGCGGTTATTATACCGAATAAGCTTCTTGCAGCAATAAATAAAGGAATATTAAGGCCCCTGTAAACCTTAGTTCGGTTCTACGGTAACTAAAAAAATCCATTGGTTGTGCACTTGGTACTAAAAAAAGGAAATGTGTATGGCATAGATTGTTTTCAAATGTGACAAGATGTTTTCGAGAAATCGAGGGGAATCCAAATGAATTGTTGTTGTTTATTTTGTAAGAAAAATAATATATTTTTAAAAAAAATATCTTAAATAACGACATCTAGTGCGGAAGCAGAGAGGCACTATACGGCTGCAGGGTTAAAAAATAGGGTCAGAGTCAGTTTTTCTCTGTGAAGATCCATAAAGTAGTTCATAGTTTGCAAGCCCCCCTAAAAATAGCAGGCCAGTCTGGACATTGCTTCTAGTGTAAAAGCTTTTGTGGAAAGGACGGGAGGGGAAAACAGGTCACTTTTTCTGTGTGGGTGAAGAAGGACGAAAGGCAGGGGGAAGGGGGAATTTACCATGGCAGTCTGGGCCCAAGGAAAACGACGACCACAAAAAAGCCAGGAGAATAGCCTTAAGAATAAAAAGCCTTGGCCATCAAGCCGCAGCTATTAGCCCACTTGAAGTCCCCAACGTAAAAAAACGGTGTCGCTTAAAAAAAATCTTATTTTTCTCTAACGATTTTCTGAAGAGCCACAACATGAACCTGTCGTTGTATATCTCATGAAACGGAGTAAAGTAGTCGTATGCTGGCGGATACAGGGAAGCTGTACTAAGTAAAAGGGGAACTAAACGGTAAAACTATGTTTAATATGTTATTAAGCAGGCTTTAATGAAACACTTGGTATATATCTAACTTTTTGGTAGTAAACGTTATATTAAAGGCGGTATCTTTCAAATATTGGAGCTACTACGGCAACGTTGGAGAACTCCAAAACCCAACCGGCCGCCATTAGAAAAGCATAAAGTTCAAATTTTCAAAGGCTGGTATCTCTTTAGTGAGGAAGATCCGCAGCTTAGAAGCTCCCAGTTTCCAGAGTGGGTATGGAGTAAGCTTTTTCAAATTTAAAGTTGACTTTTTCTGTAAACTGGCTGATTTTTAAGCGAATTTGGAAATATCAGCTTTTTGCTCCGCGCTGCCGTAACGCGTATGAAGAAACAGGTTAGACGCGCGGCTACTAGTAAACAGTTCCCGTTATGCTTCTTGAGGCGAACTGCTTCCTCTGTTAATTTATTAGATTATGGCTTCAAGAGCATTCGGCAGGCTTTCTAAACGTATATTACTAACTTTTAGTGGCCTTGTGGATGATATAAATCATTGGAGATAAAACTCGTATTATGTTATGACATGATTTAAATGCTGAAGTTTCAAATTTCCGCAGCAGATCAAGTAGTAATTCAAACAGATAACCTTTGTCTCTAAACAGGGTTATTTTTTGTAAGATTTGAACATTCGGATGTATGGTTTCTAAACTCTGGATTCTGAGCTTTTCTAATGTTGTCCGGCAAAGTTTTTTGCTAACTGTTCTTTAGATTTCGTATAATTCATGTTTACTTAATATAATTCATATAAGTTTCTTGAAACCCAGATTACGAATCAGCGGGTGCTTGATGGATGGAATATAAATAACATAAAAGTTTAAAAGGTTGCTTTTGAGTTTAGTTCCCCTTTAAAGGAATATACATGACGTGGATTACTTGGATTACAGTTGCCTGCTAACGTTACGTACGAATCACTTAATTATGCGTTGTTTGACTTGGTTTTCGTAATTGCTACCCTTATTGGTTTGTAAACCCCCTTCACTGTATTCCAGTTCGTGTTGAAAACTTGACTCCCACTTAGTTTACAGCCCACCGAGTACGTGAATCAAACCTTACTTGCTTAGAGCCTGAGGCGATGCACACTTGAGAAAGCAAGGAACAAACTTCTATGGGCAATATAAGTTACCAAATATAAGTAACCAAACACGTGCTCTCACATTGGATTTTTTTTTCTCAAAAGCGAAGGGGGGATATATATCCGGCTTCATTCTCGCCGCTTTGGAATTTAAATATTCGTTACACTAAGAGAGAAAGAATGCGAAACAAGAGAAAACCTTGGGAAAGAGGAATTGTCTACTGGATCGATAAAAAATAATTGGATTGAAGTCCTTACAGCAAAAAGCTGCGAAGGGTTCCGAGGAGGGCTGAGATGGGCGGAAAGGAAATGGGAAAAACTCTTCGTTTATTGTCTGTTTTCTGTATAATTTATGTAAGGGAATTTATTCAGTCTATTCAGTAGTCAATTATACCTTCTAGAAAGGACACGAATTGATACGGAAGACAAATGTCTCCATAGTCAAAGTCAGGCATCTTCAGAACCAAATCTCCGCAAATTCGCTGTATTAATTTTGTAATAGTCTAACTAATTAATTTGTGATAATTTAACAGTTAGTTTTCCCCTAAACCCATAAGTTTTATTCTTGAAAAAAAGCAGTTCAAAAGGTTTCCAGAAGTCTGAAATTTATTAGATATGTAGCGCGTTTAGTGAATGCGCAGTCACATTCTGGATTATTTTAACAGAGCGAACACTCCCACCACAAAACTGCTCAGTGTTAAAGCCAGGGAGTGTGAGCCTGTTGGTTTCCCTGAAACCTGATACTGTGCCTGCATTTTTGTTCGTATTGCAGCAGGACATGCACATGTACAAAGGGTGGACGAGGGGAGGGGTGGGACATCTATGTTACATCGTTGTTTGATCATTTCTAACAGTTTTGTTTCGTTTTTTCTCTGTTTTTGCGTACCCTGTTCAGGTTCGGAGTCAAGTGCAGACAATGAAACGCGTTCGAATGAAGATAACACTCCAGTAGAGTCCCCCTATCCTGCACCGGTACTTGACGAAGACCCTGCCGTGAGTGGCATTGGAAACGAAACAGCCCACGTTGACACGCATTCGAACATTTGTTCGACACAAGGACAGCCCGCGACCCTAGCTCCAGCATTAGAGGAAGTGGAAGAGGCTATGCAGGAACGTTCCTCCTCCCCGCTCCAGGACCATGAAGACGGGGGAGTCGTGGCCCACTACCAGACGCAGTCCGGCGTCGGAGCAGAAAAGGTGACTTCCTTTAGTGACCCCGAACCCGAGATTCCTGAAGAGCCGCAAGCAAGTAACAGCAGTATGCTTGCGACGGTGGAGGAGCAGAACCGCGGAGGCGAGGATGAAGAGGGTGACTTTGGGACCCGAGGGACTATGGGTTTGGGGATCCAGCCCAAGCATGGGATCCTGAAAGGTGGCAAGACCTGGCGAGGGGTAGGGGAAGTGCGAACAGGAGTACGATTTGTGGACGATCCAAACACGGATGTTGACGAGGGTGACGAGGTAGTCGGACCCGGGCGCACGGCGGTTAACAATGGTGAAGACTCAAAGAATGGCCATACCAAAGGTAGTGACGATGAGAGCGCCGCTGGGGCCCGGAAGAGTGAGAGTGGGCCTGGAAGTAGTGGCACTCGCAGTAATTCTGCCTTCCAGCAACTGTTCCCTCGAGCAAGGAAGCTCCTTCAGCATTACCCTGAAAATTCGTCTTCAGCGTCGGCGAATAGTAGTAGTACTGGCGTCAAAGAAATCCCCACGTACCGGACCATCATGTTGACTGAAGCAGAAATTGCTCAAAAGTGAGTTTCACACATATATATATATATTGAATGTTGTTATTTTATATTATGTATTTACTTTTCGCTTAAAATCCATTTCACTGAATCGCTTGGCATTTCAATGAATGTCGTTTGCGTGTTCGCAGAACATCCCACGCCCAGAACGGGATGCGACAGTGAAAGTTTTATTTTTTATTTATTTTATTTTAAGGGGGTTGCTTTGTTTGGGTATTTAATTGTGTGGCTCAGAGAAAAACACTTCTGTTGTTAACCAGTCATTCACACGTGGCTTCGTTACAGGTATGAAGGGCGGCGCCGCGTCAGGGAAGCTATGGACCTGAGTCGGAATGAGACCGACGAAAAAGAAATGGGATTAGCCACGCCTACTCCCAACCGGCGACCCGAGGACAATCGGGCACGGAGTCCTGTGAATGCCTACGATAGTCAATACCTGACTCGCGGGGGCGGAAAAGGTGGTGATTCACTGGTTGAACGACTACGGTGGTTGACTGACTTGAGTGACGACCATGAAGAAACGACCGGACCTTCGACTTTGGCCGAGCATCAGGAAAAGGATGCTCCTTCTCAACAGCAACAAGGAGGCGGATGGGCAGGCAATCAATGCGAAGTCCAGAGTCATCTAGACCGTTCATCGGAGCCGCAAACCTTGTCCCAAGAGACCGATCAGCGCCCACAAGGTTTCCCACAAGTGTTGGACGTACCAGTCATCCAAATGACTTCTCCGCCAGCGCAGGATACGAACGCGAATCCAGGCTCTAGAAGCAGTAACACGTCTACCTATAAGAAACTGAACGAACTGTTCTTTAAATCCAAGAAAGAGAAGAGCAAAGATAAAACGGCCAACAGTCAACTTCCCACACAAGTAATGCAGGATCCCCGACAGTGGAAGATCAACAAAGGTCTCTTAAATCGCAGTTTGTCTCCGCCCCCACCTTCCGAAGTGGAGACCAAGTTGCGCCCAATTAGAAAGCACCACGTGGTGCATATTTTGCCTAAAAAGGCAGGTTCTGAGTCCCAAGGAGAGTTCTTGGGACGGTTACCCAATGTGGTGCCTCGGACGGATCAAATCTATCATTCACACCGCCAAAATGGTGTATTGCCCCCCCAACCACAGCTTGAGCAACATCAACAACAGCGGAGGCCTCAACCGCCGCCAGTTCCAGTCCGCGGACACCTACTCCGCGTTCCGGAGGACCGTAAGGATGCGAGTTCCATTGACTCACAGTCTTCCGGTGCGGATTCGTATAGCTTGGAGGATATTGAAGCCGTTTTAAGCGGTGATCCGAGTGGCGTCAACACTAGTTGTGTAATGCACATGGCGAGAGCGTTACTGGCCGAAGAACTCAGGCATGAGGATGTTGGAGGTTCCCGCAGTTCGGGGAGTTCTGGTGACAGCGGGCTAGGATCACACGATAACAGTATGATGAATGGGGAGTTGGAACTGATGGCTGAATCGGATGAGTTGGTTCAGTTTGTCCGGCAAGGTTTGGACCGCATTGAACGAATGCGGCAGCGGTACAATGGGGCTGATGATGAAACGGAAGACTATGGGTTCCTAAGGAGGCCATCCGTGCGGGGAATCAAACCCCGATTCAGTACTACCTCAGAAATCCTCCAGCAAATGCAAGCTCAGCTCCAGCCCCCGACGTTGGCTAGTCGGACCCATACTGGCAGTCACGCCACCTGGCCCTACCCACAAGATGAACAATCTAACCCCGCCGCTGTTACCAGTTCCGCTACAACACCTACGGCAACCGCTAGTGCTGTTGATCCACGAGAGAAACGGCGTTCAATGCTCCCGGTGCTACAAGAAGAAACGTCTGCTGCAGCTTATTTTAACATACCCCACCAAGAAGCCCAACGCCCCCACGCCGGAGCCATTTACGGCCCCAGACACGCCAGCGTGCTCCAAGTCTACGCGTCAACAGGAGACCTCTTCCAACACGTAGGAACTGCAAACAGCCAGCAAAACCCCCGACCTGCCTTTAAAGGCAGCAAAGAGGCTCCCGGAGCGCTCCTGCTCCGTCAGCACCATAATAATCCTCTTCGTACGCAGACCCTTGACCGATTCCCTTCTCAACAACAACAACAACAGCAGCAACAAAGTGTAAACCCTTCCTGTTACGGTACTACCCGCCGGGCGCCTCCTGCGGGAGAACCCTATCAGTGGGTAGAACTGGTGGATCCCACCTCTTACTACGCACCAAACTTGTCCCCCACTAAGGGTCATCAAGAACACCCAATGCACCCTCACTACAACGCCCACCATCAACATCCAGCCCAACAACACTACCCTCTCAAGCTCAGCTCCTCTACCCCGGCATTAATCCAAACCGCGTACCAGCACCCCCATCACCAAAGTCACCCCAATCCTCACCCTCATAGGGGACTCTGTCCCATGAACAGTAACCCAGCGCAAACTGTCCGAACCGGTGCTCCCGGCCAGGAAACTAACGGAGCTCGCTTACAGTATAATCCCAACTGCGAGCCCCCCCAAATATACCCTTGCTCACAAGGGACGTACCCCAGGTACCCCCCTATGATAACCAGGCAAGTGCCGTATGGCATGGTCTCCCCGGTAGACCCCAATCGTAACTACCCTGCAGGAGCCGCCACTGGAACTCAAGCCGCACAACTACCTCCCCCAATCCCCTCCCGTGTCCCTTCTATGCCCCAACCCGCTGAAACGTCGACGGCTCCTAACTTTTACGACGCCAAAGTACTCTATGCCAACACCACCTTAGGCAAGGGTGAACGAGAGGCCCCAGAGGGCGCCTCATCTTCCCCAGGCCTCTCTACCGACACGGCTTACCCTCGCGATACCACCGACATGTCAGCGCCTCCTTGTCGCCCCACTTATTAAAACAACCCCTATGAAATACTATATATATACACACACACACCACGCCACCAAAGAGGATTATTATTTGGAGAAAAATGTTGGAGGAAGGGAACACTGACGAACGATAAGGTTACGCGCAAGCTAGTCAAAATTGAAATTCTTGCCACGTTTGCCGACCCCCTCTCTCGATTTATCTTTAGTTTTTTTTTCTCTATTTGGTCAGAGAAACGGTCTTCCGGTTGGCCAAAAAAAAACATTGTGATTTCGGGAGGAGTGAAAGAATGTTGTATAGGAACGTAAAGTGTTAGAGCTTTTGATTCGCACGCAATTCTTCTCTGCGGAAATCAATATGAGAGAAATTGTCGTCGCGAAAATTGGGGTATTCTGGAAAGACAGAAAAATAAAATAAAAATACATAAAAGTGCTTCCAATGTTTGTAAAGCGAAAAGCATTCCTGTCGATTGGAAATCAAATCATCCTCCTGGCGGTCGGAAAACTAAACTGATACGAAATAGGAGGGAAACACTAGTAATGCAAAGAAATGCCAGAATTTCTTCTACTTACCATTTTAAACGACAGACAAGCGGATTCTTGAAGGATTTTTTGACATTGTTGAGATTGGAAGGAAAAGGTTATTAATATGTATCTACGTTTGTTGTTATACTGTGTACATAATTTGTACAAAAGCTTCTTAATAAGGCAAGACGCATTATATTTGAAAATGCTGTTTTGATGAATGCGCGCTAAGTTTCGGGGAAACGTCACGTGGAGGAAGTACGTTACCATAGAAAAGGGCGGGGAAAATGTTTAAATGTTTATTTGTGTACGAAAAAAAGCAATACAGGATCCCAAATATAGTGTTCCGCCCAGAAAATCTCAGCAAACTCTACTCCTGTTCATTCTATTCTCCACTTTCTGTTTTTCAGCCTTAGCCAATAGTAAAAATTCAAAATTTAAATGACAAAGAAGCCAAGGTCCCGTCATCCATGTACCGCGCCATCTCTTGGGGTAATACCGACCCTTCCTCGACTGAGTTACACGGACGGCACATGCAATCGACTGGAGCACGCGTAACGATCTGTAAAACATGCATTTTTTTTATATTTTTTATTAGTGCTTTTGTCTTATCAGTTATGGACTTACTTTTCGGATCTTGGGCTCGCCCGCGGGAGCTTTGGGACATACCAAGTTGACAGTGGCTTCACGCTCACCACTTTCTTGGCAGCACATGCAGGATCGTTCGGTCTGCCATAGCTTGGAGCCCGAAACCTTCGTCAAGAAAGGAAAAGCGTTAAAAAGGAACATCCACCCGAAATATTCTAGTAATTTTCCGTTGTTTTTATAGACACACTTGGACGTAGCTGCTGCATTTGCCCACGCAAGCAAACGATGGAATTGGCTTGGGAATGCACCCCGGATGCTGCAGAACGTGAATCACCGGCGTCAAATGGCAATCGTCAGCACGGACGACTACAAATAGCAAAGCCGAGATAGACATCAGGCCAAGAATCCAGCAGCACTGACTTGCCATTTTCTTTTTTATTATTATTATTTTTCTGCTGTCTGGCGTGAAAGGATACTGTCAAGAAGCCGCTTTGGTGTGGTAAGTTTGGCCTTTTATATCCAAAGCCTTTTCATTACTAGCCTACGGATTGCTTTCAGCGTCCCTCATTTTCCTTACGCGCTTGCGTTACAAACTGTCAGCCGATTCTATAGATCCTTATTTCTTTTCTTATTTTAGTTCGTTCCTGTCTTTTTACTCTCGAATAGATTCGGATTCCCAATCGTTGGCATTGAAACTAGACAAGTTTAAAGAAAATCCATTCCTGTCGCCATCAATTCCAGAAACAATGACTCGAATTCGAACTTTGACCAGAACTTCCAAGGAAAATGTTACAGAAGCAGAGGAAATGAAAAGAGAAAATATAATAGGAAAATAAGAAAAGGGAGAGAGAGAGGAAAAAATAATCACGGAGTAGGAACTAGGATTTGCATTTAGCAACTGCTGTGATCCGAAGCAAGGAAATAGATTTTTGCCATTCCCACTTGCTATTAACTGTTCTACCCCCAACTGAGATGTAATAGTCATTAGAAGGGTATACGGACAATTCGGGGTATTAAGTAGAGATAAAAAGTAATTAAAAGAATAACAGAGAAGTCCAGCGCGGCAGAGAAGTCCAGTCAGAGCGGCTACAAGGCAAGTGAGTATAAGTAGGGGACTGTTTAGAAGTTTTTTGCAGTTGGCCCTGTCGTGAGCTATTTCCAGCATTCCAGAAGCTTCGCAAAAGTGCTGTTTTCATGGAGGTTCCTGCGCTGCTTTTCATGACTCTGTTATGTATAACATCAGCCCAGAACCTGCTGAAATCCCATACCAGTACATGTGAGACGCTACCGTCCACAGTCCACGTGACCAAAGGTAAATTTGGGTAAATTTTCTATTTTTCTTAAGAGCTTATTTACACTTGCTTTCAATTTGTTGTTCTTAGAGGAGTATAATGATCAAGGAGTACTGGAAAGGACATGCGAAGACGACGTCACTGTAAGTAAATGCGATGGCATGTGCGCATCGCAAGTTCAACCATCGGTGGTCCATTACAGCGGCTTTTTGAAAGTAAGACTTTAAAAAAAAATAACAAAAAAGTTGGACACGAAAGATTGTTATTTTAAAAGCGTAACTAAATGGACTGTGTAGGAATGTATGTGCTGTCGCGAGTCGTATTTGCGGGAGCGTTATGTACTTTTGTCGCGATGCTTTGATCCCGATGGAATTCGATTAAATGGGCCTCTGGCAACACTGGAAGTTAAATTGCGGGAGCCATCTGACTGCAAATGTTCGCGTTGTGGTGATGGCCGCTGAGAAAACCATTCTTGACCAAAAATGGCTTCTTTTGTTTATTTCACCCAGTTGTGGAGTTGTGAGCCTGGAACCCCTTGCAAACTCATTTCTTAATCCACTACCGTTTCCATTTTTCGGTTGAAGGGTATTGATCGATTAATATATTACAACGCTCTATTCCAATTACAACTAAAAAAGAATTCACTAATGTCGTTTATTGTAATTAAAGCTCTCGTTTAGCTTCGCTTTCTGTGTTACGATATGGAAAGCAGAAGCAGTTTTACGTAGTAAGATGCGCAGAAACAATGCGCGTTCATATACATCCATACAAGGCCTTGCACGCCACCTATTGCTAGCTTGGGTATAACAAACTATGCTACACGGAACTTTAAATAGCTCCTATTTCTTCTAAATGTTTGTCTGATCTCAGAATAATTTTTACTTACGATATGTAAACAGGGAAGCAATCTATAAATCAAACCTAAATATCGAACCTCCCTAAATATCAAACACACATCTTAAACAAAATGTCAGTTAATTGCTAAAGTGTGGATTATATTGTTCTCTTTTTCTCTCTCACGTTTCACAGAAAGAGCTTACCGGAAACCCTGAATGAATTAGAATAAAAGCGATTTGAAATCAGTTTTTAAATTAAAGATAATTAAGTCATCTTTAATTATTCGCCATATTGCATACAAAGCTAACAGAAAACAAAAAATCCACGTATTTCAGGATGACATTTCCAAATCTTAAGCCCGGTTCAATTTCTCAATATCGTCTACATCTTCTGTGTCCAACTTCACAATTGGACGTCCTAGATTACAAAATAAAATATATGAAAGAATGGCTTTTTTTTTTTTTACCAAAATGCTGCTCAATCTGTTTTAAAACATCCAAAGAACGACTTCCATCCACGAGATTGATGGCCAATCCCGTTTTACCGAAACGACCCGTTCGACCAATACGATGCAAGTATGTTTCACAATCCGGCTGACCACTCTGATCAACAGGCAAATCGAAATTCACCACAATCGTCACTTGCTCCACGTCAATCCCTAAATAAAGACCAAACTTGATTGTTTTAAACTGAAATTAACCTCACGAAGTTGTACAACCTCTTGCTAAAACGTTGGTCGTAATAAGAATCTTTTCTTTTCCTTCTCGGAATCGGTTGAGGATATTAATACGTTGATCAATCTCCAATTCTCCACTTAACAAGGCCACCGCGTGTCCGTCCTTAGTCATTGCGTCAGCTAACCAAGCCGCAATCCTACGAGTCTAAGGAATAGAATTTAAATTTCTAAATTTCTTTTATTCGATTTTAAATATCTAGATTTCCTTTCCTACTATACAGAAACTAGAAGAGTACGTGACAAAAGTTCACTTACGTGACAAAAGATCATGGCTTGGCCAATGGTTACCACTCCATAAATATTGGCAATGGCTTGATATTTCTCTTCCTTGTTTTGACACATGACATAATATTGCTTAATGGTATCTAACGATTCTTCTTCCCTCTTCAGACGGAAAATGACCGGCTTGCTAACGATGGCGTCCGCAAAGTCCATCACTTCCTTGTCATACGTGGCTGAAAAGAACATCATTTGACTCTCAGGCGGGATCATTCTAGACCATTCGAAATTGAACAAACAAATTTTAATGTTAATTAGTACAGAATAGACTACACTTACCGATGAATCCTGCAACTTTGGTCTTGATGACCTTGGGTGGCAATCATGACGTCAGCCTCATCTAGTACAAACACTTCAATTTTGCCCAAATCGAAACAACGCAGTTTCATTCCCCAATCTAGGACTTTGCCCGGGGTTCCGATCAATATATGATCTGTAAGTTTACTGCCCCGGGCTACTTCTTCACCCCGAACAGCATAACGGATCCGAATTTCAGGGCAAAACTGTGCCATTTTACGAGCCACTTCTCCCGTTTGGAGTGCAAGTTCATACGTTGGGGATAAACATAAAATCTAAGCAAAAATAAAAAAAGGACAAAAATTACCATAAAAAACGAGCTTCACGAAATGAAAAGAAAGTCTTTTACATGAGGGTAATTCTTGGTAGGATCTACACGGCTTAACATAGCTAAAACGAAAGCAGCGGTTTTGCCGGTACCGGACTGTGACTGAGCAATCATATTTTTGGGCCTAGCAGATAAAATGTACATTAATACCGATTTCTATTGGAACATTTGGACAAACTCACGGGTCTACTAAAAGTGTGGGCAAAGCCAAGCCTTGGATCTTGGAAGGTGCGCTAAAGCCCATAGAATATACTCCTTTCAACAGCGCAGGTTTTCTAAAGAAAAACAGTTTATATATTTATATGTGTACAATTTGGAACTTTAACACAGTAATAGGCTTCGGCCTAAACTGGTAATAAATTAAAAAAAAATAAAAAAAAAAAAAATTGGAAGCGTATAACTTACAGGTTCAGATCTTCAAAGGATTTAATGGAATGTAGAGGGGAGTTGGGGTCTCGTCGTAAAATCTCAATATCGTGACGGTTCTCTACTAATCCTTTACGAATCACTTTCTGTAGGAGGGACTTATCAGCGGCCGAAATCTTCTCGGAATCTTCTGGATGTTCTTCTGGGTTAGAAGTTTGGTACGACGCGCTATTTACAGATCCAGTGTTTCGTGAAATTCTAACTTGACTGACCTGGAATTGTTTCAAATTAATAAAATATTGGTTGTCCCTTTGCCATAGCCTATCTCAGAGCGATCAAAACGCATAAAAACAATACTTTACCTGTGAAATTAAGCCTTGCTCTATCTCTTGCTTGTCCGCAGATGCTGCCCAGTCGTCATCAGCCATTGTCAAGCTATTAGCCGTCTAAAAACAGCAATAAATAACAAACGTTCAAACGTGCTTCGCAACAACAAGCACTACTCGTAAATCTCGCTGCTTGCTTTGTACTGAGAAGCATGTAGTGTGAGGAGAAGACATACAACAAGAAATATAACAGCCTCCACAGCGCTACTGCCATCAGTTTGCAGACCCCAAACTACAGGAAAACACTGGGAAAGATCTATTTCCAAGCTTTCAAAGTAAATTTGTGTCGTAGATGAGCGCTGGTGTCGTGATGGCTTCGAATTTTCATACAAGAACTAACTCCTTGCTGTATTATCCTTGATTGCATGTAACGTCATAGTTGGAATATTTACTTCTCGAAATTCGTGTCTTTTTAGCCGATTTAACCGAGACTTACTCTGAGGGCTTAGGGGTATCTTACGTATTGACTTATTTAATTTAATAAGAGTATGGATATGCGAAAAAGGCCGAGTTCCAGTAATGACAAAGAGCACTTACTTTCATACCATGACGATTCAATCAAGAAGGATGATGACGATAACAAGTCCACCGGACTAGGCAAAGACAAGGCCAATGTTGCACTCTTATTCTTCCTCTATCTACTCCAAGGCATTCCACTGGGCCTGGCCTCGGCCATCCCCATGATCTTACAAAACCGCCATATTTCGTACAAGGAACAAGCTCAATTCAGTTTAGTTTACTGGCCCTTTAGTCTCAAACTTTTATGGGCGCCAATTGTCGATTCCTGGTACTGTAATAGTATGGGCCGAAGAAAAACCTGGCTTGTTCCCTCCCAATATCTCCTAGGTAATGTTTGTCTCCTGGAATTTTTATCCAGTTTTCCCGATATTTTTGCTTCATTCTTTCAGTATGTTATAGGGTTGTGTATGATTTACCTGTCTACAATTGTCGGATCATTGTTGGGCGAAACTGGCGAGCCTCCTAATGTCCAACTGCTAACAGCAGCCTTCTTCGTTCTCAATTTCTTGGCTGCCACCCAAGATATTGCTGTAGACGGCTGGGCATTAACCATGCTCGACAAGTAAGAAAAAATTGATAAAATGTGCATGTTGAAGTATTTCATATTAATGTTCTTGAAATTAGCAAGGCTAGATTTCTAACATTTTAATAAATCGCTCTAGGCGCCATGTGGGCTACGCTTCCACATGTAATTCCGTAGGTCAAACCGCAGGCTATTTTTTTGGCTATATTATATTTATGGCCTTGGAATCCGCTGATTTTTGCAACAAATACCTGCGTGCAGAACCTTTTGATAAAGGCTTTCTAACCTTAGCTGGTAAAATGTCAAATATATTCGTATTACAAAGAAAAATTCACAAATACAATGCCATTTTAGATTTTCTCTATTATTGGGGAATTATTTTTATGATAACTACTTCAATCGTTTGGTTTGCCAAGTGCGAAAAAGCGGCCACTCATATCGACAGTGACGAACCTGAATTAGGTATCGTGGAAACGTATAAGCTCCTGTGGGATATTATCAAATTGCCTTCTATGAAGACTATGATCATTTTCTTGCTCACTTGCAAGGTACTTTGTCGTAATTAGTCTCCTTCCATATAAGATTAATCCTTAATTTATTTTAAACAAAAAATTGCGGAAAGCTCATTCATTTGTTTTTTGCGTTTTTTGTGGGGGGGTTTCCAGATTGGGTTTTCGGTTTCAGACGCGGTAACTGGCCTAAAGCTTGTCGAAGCTGGCGTTCCAAAAGCCCAGTTAGCATTACTCGCCATTCCATTGGTGCCTTTGCAGATCGTACTGCCGTTGCTCATTAGTCGTTACACGACTGGCCCCAGTCCTATGAATGTGTTTCTTAAAGCCATTCCATTTAGGTAAGCAACGAGAAAAAAGACTTGAAAGTCTATTTAATCATGTTTTTGTACCTTCTGTATTGAAAAAAGACTCCTTTTTGGAGTCGAATACGCCCTACTGCTCTTTGTCACGCCCTATTTTAACAATGCCGGGGAATTCTCGATGGTTTACTACGGAATTGTATTGCTAAGTTACTGCCTACATCAGGTAACTTAACTAACTTGAAATTCTCCGAGGAATCTTCTTCAATAAAAAGATTGGGTGTTTCGTGTCTTCCAGATCACTGTCTATAGTATGTTCGTGGCTGTGATGTCCTTTTTCGCCAAAATTAGTGATCCTGCTGTAGGAGGCACTTACATGACACTTCTCAACACGTTGTGTAACTTGGGTGGGAATTGGCCAACAACTTTAGCTTTGTGGGTTGTAGACCCGCTCACTATTAAGTCCTGCGTGTCGAGCCTTTCGGAAAGCGTGGATTCTGCTTGCAAATCAAACCTAGAACAAGAAGTACGCTAATTCATTATGAGTCTTTTGATTTAATTGTGTTGATTTAATTTCTAACGTGGTTACGCATTTGAGTTGATATTAATCGACGTTTCTTTCTCTTTGTAGGCTTGTCTAGCGGCTGGAGGTGAATGTGTGACCCACATTGATGGTTATTATATCGAAACTGCCATTTGCTTGGTGTTTGGCTGGATTTGGCTCAGTTGGGGTCGTCGAGTCATCCAGCGACTGGAAACGCAAGACGAACGGATATGGAAAGTGGTCCACTAGTCCCTTAAACAATTGCTATACGCCACCTACTTGCAGTGCAGATTCTCATCTCACATGTTAGAACTATCTAAAACAAAAAATACAAATATAAGGTTATAGGGTTTTAATGTATTACATGCTGATTTCTCTAAGGAAGTATTTGTTTTATTCCTGACCCTTTTGAAGTAGTTACAAATCCTCCCTAGCGTCCTTACGAGATAGAAGGGGGAAGTATCTAATGGCCCCACTTTGTATTTCTGCCTCGTGGGATAATGTTTCCCTCCCCAGCTGTGATGACGTTGTCATAGGAACGTCGTCTTCATTCGAGAGAATCACCCCCCTCCACACTGCCCATTTATAATATCTAATCTCGAAGAACCTGGAGTGGCGCACTGCGCCCGTTAAAGGAAAGGAAGCATGAAGGATCCTTCTGGCGCCAACCATTGGATCGATACATTTTGTGTCTCCCTCCGTGAGGGTTAAAAGTCGCTTAGGGGGGGGGGGACGGTTTCAGGGGGAAGAACTGATGCGCATGTGCAGCAGCTACAGGTTCTTGTTTCATGAGCGTTTTCGACATTTAAGCCTTTTTTCCGTGTGTTGCGCAGGATCCTGTCGTCGACTTTGGGTATAAAGTGAAAGCCGAACAAGATGTAACGACAGTACACAGATTAGTTATAGGGCCACACCCCTTTCCTGACTCTTTTGGCCTTTTGCCTGTTACGAAAGTACTTTCCAGTCTGGGCTCAGTTTAGTCGAGGGAAAGCGACGCGAAAGACGTGATTTTTTGGGTAAGAAAATTTAGTTATTTACATTTGCAGCGAAGAATGGTTCAAGTATTGTTGCAACAGAAAAGCGTATATGGCAAAAGACATACGTGCAGTGCTAATACCACCCTCTAGGGAGGGGAGAAGGAAGGGAGAGATAGGGGAAGATATAAATCGAATCGAGACTTGAGTGCGAGGTGAAAGGGAAGATTGATTGGCACAACCGGAAGTTAATCTTGTTAAAATAAATCCCTATTGCATGAATAGGGAAGGGTACGCACAGACGGCTTATTTGCTTTGTATTTTGCCTCCGAATTTTATACCTGACGTAGCTGTATAATAAGTGAAACTAAAAACGATGGGATAGCGCACCTTTGGAAAGGCTCCCAATTAAGTAACAACCAATGTGAATACAGATGAGGAAAAAATTCCTTAACCCGCAAGTGTCAAGCATAGCTCTAATTTATTCTGAGGGTGTGGCTACCACTTTTTATTTTCCCTTCATTGTGTTTCTAGTGCAGTAGTGCAATTGAGTAAACACGAACGTTATTATGAAAAGAGAGGATTGGAAAACAGGATAAAAACCGTCACCAGTTTTCCTCTATTTCTGGATGCAATTTGGCTCCAAATTTGAGTAAATCGAGTTCCGGCAGTTCTTGATAACCGGCTACGGAAATTCTCGCTTAGCTGAAGCACTTTTTCAGGAAATGCCACGAAGGATTTACCCAGATATGTCGAACAGTTATGAGTCGCTACGGAAACCATCTTTACCAAAAAACAAGTATTCTTTGTTAGGAATTTAAATAGTGCGACGACGTTTTCTGAAGTCACTTGACCAGTCAGCTGCCTAGCAAACCCGAGAGAACGGTTTAAGTCGCGGTATGAAGTTTAATGGTAAAATATTATGTTTTCGTATATTTTTCCGTTCTTTTCACCAGTGTATTTCGGGCTAAGTTAAGTTAGGTCTTGTTAAATTAGTTTAAATTAACTTTAGGACGTGACCCCAACGACAGCTTGCCTGCGGTTGCCTACATTCCAGGGTGTCCACTCTCACGGCAAATAATGCATCAGTTAGATTCTTGTTCTTTTGTTGTTGTTCTTCGAGGTTGTTAGGTCAATACTTCTGTGATCTTTGTATGGCTTAAAGGGTACTCGAAGAAGTAATAAAGTTCCAGTATGGTTACATTTAGTTTAGCTAAACAATTTAATCTTTGCTTTTAGAGAATTCTAGGGATGTAAAGGATAGCGCATGATGATCCAAAGTGGTAGTGATAAGATAGGATAAGAATCAAATGTGTACTAATCTAATCATTGAATTGTTGATTAAAGATTATGCAATGTGGAGTCCCATACCTTTGAATCCAAATGATCCTGCCAGAGTACCTTCCTCCAGATGCAAGCACGCTGCTGTAGTTTGTGATAACCATCTGTATTTATTGGGAGGAAAAAACGGCAATTTACCATTACGAGATTTCTGGAAATGCAGCTTAGGTAAACTAAACCTTCAGAAAAATACATATAATTTAATTTAATTTTTTTAAACATTTTGATTAGATACTAATGAATGGATACTCGTACCTGCGTTACCGAATAACCCCCCCTCACTGCAAGAACACTCCATTGTCGCATACGAAAACCAACTTTATATCTTCGGCGGGGAATTTTCTTCAAGCACAGAAACACCGTTATGGATTTTCGACGTTAAAGTATAATTCTTGTAAACTTTTTCATTTATTTTATTGGTGGAACTTTGTAGAAACATTTGTGGAGGAAATGGAAAAGCTGGAAGGGTGGGCTGTCTCCTTCCGGACGCCGTGGTCATTCGGCAGTATTACATAGGAACAGTATGTACGTTTACGGCGGTTATCTGGATATGAGAGGCTCGACCGGGGAATTGTGGGCCTTTAATCTTGGTAAAGTTCCTCAGAAGCTCTATCAAATCACCCATGTTACATTTCAAAAGTATTTTCATATATTTCCTATCACATTTCAGATGAAGAAGTTTGGCATTTGTTGTCTCCCATGCGTGGCGAACCGGAGGTTTCGATGCCCTCACCGCGACATACCCATTCCTGTGTCGTTTTCGAATCAAAACTTTGGGTTTTTGGCGGCATGACAGACCTGCAAGAACGAAATGACTTTTGGACTTGGGATCTCAGTAAATTAATTCATCAAGAGCCTTTAGGTACCATAATTTACCGATTTATTTTGTAGGTAGGCAAAGTTGGTCACTTGTACGAGCAAAAAACGGTCCTCCGCCCCTTCATAGTCATGCGGCGATCAAATACGAGTGCAGTTTATATATTTTTGGCGGCGAACGGCAAGGCCAGCCCACAGACGAGCTGTGGAGGTTCCATTTCGCCACCCAGACATGGTTCAAAGTGGATTTATTCCTCCAGCGACCGCAACCTCGCGCCCAAATGGCTTGTGTGGTCATTCCAGTTCCGTTAAAGAGCTCGCGAAGGACCACCGAGACGATTTTGGTTACTTCTGTTGCGTCGTCTTCGAACGATTCTCTCTCGCATGGCAAAATCGAATCAGAGAACGAAAATAAGCGACAAGCGGTTCCTAAAGTCGATCTTTCTGTAGAAGCCGCTTCAAAAGCACCCTTAACGTCACGGATTTGGCCCATGTACCGTAGCTACTCTCTCCTGAGCAATACGGACAGCGATCTGATCGATTTAATCCAAGAATTCGAATGTGAAGGGGAAAATTGGAATGCGAGATTTGCCAAGTCTCAAACTCACGATTCCGGGATCGATTCTGTGCGATCTGGGCTAGTAGATTCAACGAATACGCTCTCAAGTCCTCTACCTCCTTGTTCGAGAGTCCCGAAACTGAAAAGCGAGACAGGCTTTAACTTTCAAACACGCAAAACACTTTCCGTAACTCGGTCGTACACTACGGTACGGTTTAATCCGTTTACGAACGAACAGCAAGTTAGACTCATTGACCTAGAAGAATCTGACGGCAGCGACATGTCTGACGGATCTCATCACAGAGATTTCGCTGAAATCTTAAACCCGCATTTAAAAAGAAGCTCGGAAATGGAACCTGAATCTGCCAGAAATTTATCAGATTTTTCTAAGACGATATCACAGAGGGATGCAAAACTGTCGGTTGCCCATCAGAAACATCTTGACAAAGAGAACCATACAGTACTTATCCTGGGAGGTAGAGAAGTCGGACAGATTACGGTCTTTCGCCGTCCGTTGTCTATATGGAAGCTCCAATTGTACTAATGTATGTGTCGTATGTCTAGTCCGTCCGCCTGTTGAGGTGTTAAAAAAATCTCGAAAATATAACGCAGGATTCAAATTCGTTTCTTCTATTTTGCCCATCTGTCGTATGTGGAGGACATATTTTGTATGCATTACGTATTTATACCATGGAAGTAAACAAAATTGACCAATTTCGGTGATACAAAACTTCTTTTCTTTCTGGTTTCCAGTTTGACTCATCTTAGAAAACCTTGTTCATAGTAAACAAGACGACAGGTCTAATTGCCAAATGAGCTGGGCAAGTGGATGTCCAAAGGCGTGAACAGGAACGGAAGCCTTTTCAGGCTTTTTATTTTTTCGAAGAAAAAATAGATGAAACGAACAAATAAATAACACACGATGGAAAGAAAAAAGAAGGTCCCAATTAGGGAAATTGCCCAGCTAATAATACAAGGAAGCTAAAGTAAATAAATAAAAAAATTAGAGAGAAACACAAATTAAAATAAAATAAAAAATAATAGTAATAAACAAGAAGAAGAAAAGCATGCGGAGTGAAGAGCTGTCAAGTGTTTGCAGACATGTTCCATAGATGGTGCTAGTTTCAATAATAAAACGTGTGGGCAGTGTTGGTTCAGTCGGCCTCGCAAAGCTGAAGAAGCTACATGTTGAGACGTAACCTATTGTTATACATAACTTATATAATATTTGTGTTTTTAGCTGAATTTGCGTAACTTACTGTTTGTAGTTACGAACAACAGTCCTGTTCATTTATAAGCATAATTTAGCTTCATTTGTGGAGTTTATGCGTGTTTCAGTGCGAAGTTTCATTCAAACGTGTTTGGGCGTGTAGGCGTTTTCTAACGTCTAAAAAGGACGATTTTGTGAAATTTGGGCTGGACAAACTCAAGTAGATGCCGCTGGGTTATTCTTTTTCACCTTTGACCTGCTCCAGTTGGTAATTATTATTTGAAATTTTTAGTTAGGACAGACATACTTTTTTCTTCGCCTGTTATGCAAATGAAGTTGAGTGAAAACGTGGCGTGCCACGTGAGAGATTTATGTATGAGAATAAGGAAAGATAGTTTAAAATGTATTTAATATAATATAATAGATCCATAATAATAAAATTAATAAAAAAAGGTCCTTCTTAGTTGCAGCTCTCGTTCTTATGACGTTATGTTGAATTTGGCTTATCAATTATTTACTTATACATGTAAACGAAAGTTTATATTTCTCCATTCATGCATCTACATCCGGTTCAAATCTACATCGTCGTCAGAGGGATAGTCCTGTTCAGTAAGGGTACTATTCAAGTTTTCTGGGGTAAAGGTACTGCTTCTTGGAAGCGGGTTCTTTTCCTACACAGTTCCTCCAATGTAGAACATTTGAAATGCATTGGTATTCTATTTACCGGCAAAAGTAGCCCGTCCTCAGGAAACTGACAAGAGAAGTCTTGGGTCGTCATACCGGAGAACTGACAAGAAAAGTCTTCCATTTCAACTCCGGAAAATTGACAAGAGAAATCTTTCATGTTAGCTTCGGTCAAAGTCACTTCTTCTTCACTGTTTTCCAGATTAACTTCGAGAAAGGACTCCATATCAATTGCGGGTGGCGACTCCGAAAAAACTAAGTCAAGCTCCGAGTCTGACGTACAAGTGCTTGTGGCAACTGTTGGGACAAAACTTATACTTTCGCTTTGAAGCAGCAATTCTTGGATAATCTAAAACGTGCATATGTCATTACCCTATTTGGTCTTCAAACGTTG
>RJJA01000477.1:12943-31539 GCA_003724045.1 Lepidurus arcticus | reverse complement strand
TTGATGATTGCGTGAAATTAACATTTAAGTTACTGTATACAAAATAGTATAGTGCCTTCCTTCCGCTTTTTTTTTGGGGTGGGCGCCTTTTTATTATTTGCCCTGGGCGCCATTTAGCCTAGTTACGCCCCTGGTTATTTTAAACAGTTCTTCCTAGCTTGTTGATCTAGTCTATCGGTGTTATACTGGCTAATTTTCGTAATCCTGTTTCGGTAATTGAAACCCTAAAACAAAGAGATTTTATTTGCAAGTTCTATCAGATTTGAATAGCGCGCGCTGCTGAATGGCCGTAAGGGGCGCTCTGCCCAGAGTGCAAGATGACGCTCCGCATCCCGCATGGCCTCAGTCGCGCTCGCGCAGTCGAACGTGCAACAGTTACAGAAATAACTTGTAGTCATAATTAACTTTCTGGATTGTTTGTGGTTTAAAACTGAATTTCGATGTCGTTCTTTACTTGCAGTTACATACAACGTTCATGGTGATACACAAGCATTAATTTAGCTTCGCTTGTGAGGTTTGAGTGTGGTTGTTTCGTTCTGAACGTTTTTTTGTCATGTTGACGTGTTATTACATTTAATCTGACGATTTTTTGTACATTTAGGCTGTGCAAGTCCGAACAAGAAGCCATTGCACATTGCAGTTATTCATTTCATGTTTGTCAGCTCCAGTTCACATTTATTAATATTTTTGTTTTTGTAGGACAGACATCCGCCTTAATGCTTCGCCTAGTCCTGTTTACCTGCTATGCAAATGAGGCCGAGTGAAAACATGGCATGCCACGTGGGAGAGTTGTGTGGGATTTGGTAAATGTTTAAAATTTAATTTTATAGTTTAACGTAATTTTATAGATACGTAGTAATAAAAATAATATACTGGATCCATCTTCCTTACGTCGCGATTCATCATCTTTATGACGTAATTATTAATACGGTATTTTAACTAATGAACATTAGAAGAATTTGTGCCAAATCCGGAACTGTACAGATCTCTAGGTAATATAATATGCATGTGTTTTGTATTAACTTGAGACCTAATGTATTTTACTTTATAGTTGCTGTTTAACGTTAGTGGCTTTCTGGTGTGGGTGTATGTACAGCAAGGAGAGGAGGCTATTGAGACTAAAAGTTTAGTGCCGTGACCAGGATTCGAACCTGGGTTACTGCGGCCACAACGCAGGGTCCTAACCACTAGACGATCACGGCCATGGAGAATATAACTGGAGCACCCTAAATAATATTTCTTGCTGCTTTCACGGACCAGTAGAGTCATATTCTTGCTGTGAGTCTGAAGATTATATGGAGTTTTGTGTAACTCAGGCTTCAAACGCATCTTTCATCTATTATTTAAGAATTTAGTTCAAGAAATGTTCGGATTACAATGTTTCTAATTATTTACAAAGTTTTGTGTTTAAATTCAGTGAGTAACCCTTCCAAATTCAGCTGTTGTACAGTACTTTCATGCCCAACTTTCACATTGGAAGGGTCCCTAGCAGCTTTTGTGTTCCACTGTGAGCATTACTGTACATTTTTTTACATGCGATTGTTTTCGCCATTTATTTTTTGTTTTTGTTGTAAAATGTACTCTTCCAGCGGTCCAGATCGGAACTGATCGGATAGGAACTGGTCGATAGTTCCGGATCAGAGATCAGCTCCGATCCAATAGATGGTTGCTTCATCGAAACTTTGATCCGGGTTTTTACTTACGTTGTACAATACGTTCCCCGCAAAATCAAGTTTAAAAAAAATATCAATTTTTGTTGTATGATTTGTAATTTGTAATTCAGTAATTTACTTTCCTTAGGTGCTGTTTAACGTTAGTGGCTTTCGATTTGGGTGGACAGAAAGAGAAGAAGACTACTGAACGACACTAAATAAGATTCCTTCCTGCTTACACGAACGAATGGATCTTCCAGCTCTGAATTTGATGGTTATATGCAGTTTTATGCAAATCAGACTTCTAACTCATTATTCGTCAGTTATTTAAGTACGTAAAGAATTGATTATTTAAATATTTCGTTTTAAGTTTCAAGTATTAACCATTCTAATTTCGGCTTGTATACTTTAAGGCAAGACTGACACATTGAAAAATCGAAAGGCCCGATGTTCAGCATAGTAGCTTTTGAGTTCGACTTTGTGTATTATTGTACCAGTTTTGGGAATTCAGTAGAATTGTAACGCTTGTTTACTGAACTTTTTGCTTTTCTTATCAAGTGTATTCCTCCCAAACAATGTTCAGTTTTCCAAATCCGTTTGAATGTTTGTTCTGTGATTGTTCTGGAAATCTTTGATCGAAACTTATATTTGATCGGAACTGATCGGATTGGGAACTGATCGGAACTGAACAAAGATCAGTTCCGACCCGATGGATGGTTGTTTCATCGAAACTTTGATCCGGGTTTTTACTTACGTTGTACAAAACGTTCCCTGCCAAATCAAGTTTCCAAAATAATATTAATTTTTGCTGTATGATTTGTAATTTTTGAAATAAAAGCGAATATTTTGAGCAATTTTTGCGTGATTTTTCAAAAAATCCGCTAAAAAGGGTGTGGCCTCTAGAAAAAGGACGAATCCTATTGGTGGATTCGGCCAAAAAGTGGGCGTGGCTTCTTTTCGAGCCAGGAAAGCTTTTTCAGGGCTTTTCTCCATAAGGAATAACGTTGTATCAAGGGGGGTCCCTTGAAAAATCGTCAAAAATTGAAAGCCTCGCCCCTTCCCCTGTTCCCAACTCCCCTGCTGGGTTTCCTATCCCAGATATTCGAGCTCATGATGCCGAAGCTTCACAATATCGAATATGGGTATAGGAACCTTACCGGGAAGGCATAAGGTACAGAGAAAGGGAGCCATTTAATACTTCGTTTTTTTCACGAAATAAATTGCCTCGACTGGGTTTCGAACCTGCGACCATCCGATCACAAGACCTGCGTCTTATCCACTCGGTCATACGACCATATTCACACAGTGTTGAAACTTCTAAAAATTCAATATACGAAGCAAGCTGGCCTGCACTATACGTACGAATCTACACATACGATCTATTGTTCGATTAATACAAATGTACAATGTTTCAGAAAGGTTCCCTTCAAAAATCGTGAAAATCTGCCGGAATTTGTTTTACAAAATAAAATGCATTGAACGGTTTTCGATCCGAGGACCTCTTGCACCAAACCTGTGCGTGCTATCCACTCGGTTCTACGCTTTTATAAGAAGGCGTGGAAAATTCTATAAAATCAGTGAATGAACGAAGCTAGTGTACAGTGAATGTGGTTACCGTCCATGTTTTGTTCGATTTATTAAAATGGCCCGCATCGCTTATAGCCATACCTTCTATTCTCTAGAAGCTCGCATCATTGTAGTGTTTCTTTGTGTGTATTTAAAAACGCACTAAAAAATCCTTACTTCGTTTTTGTTTACAAGCCAAATTCATTAAAAAATAATTACGCGGCGTGTGTTTGATTTAAGTTTTTGTGTATTAAAAGACCACACATACAATACACATTTTCAAATTATCCTTATGAAACACTGGTGTTATTCAAATGTGGGGAAATTATATCACCATATAAGAACGACGATGGCGTGACTTACGCCGAAGGGGCGTGTTGGATACTATTGATGGCAATGTTGATTGTTTTCGATTTTGAAGAGATTTTTTGAGATTCTTGACAAAGGTGGCAGTGAAGTTGATAATGTTTTCCGAAGTCGTTTGGCATAAACTTTATGGGTCTAATATTTGATCTTAAAATTATGTAGTTTAAACCCCACATTTCTATGCATTTCTATAGATTTGCAAGATAGCATTTTCTGACACTTCCAAAATGATTTAATTTTAATCCAAAAAGATTTAAAGTTACGCCCTGATCAGTGTGGTCATCTAGCGGCAGAAATTAAAAACTCTTTTAGCGTAAACTTAGCTCCTCCCAAGGTCCCGCCCCTACACTGCCACGTTCCATTTACACCATATAAACAAACCTTTATCATCGAAAAGAAAAATACACATTTGAAACCAAATAGTGAGGCATTTAAAAAAATATCCGAGGAATCACCCACAAAATAAATTCAATATTTCGTACTATTTATTTAACTTCAAAGAATCGTTAATTTGATTTATTTAACACTAATAATCCACATTCGAATCTCTGTGTAGACTTGCATGCAAAGTAGTAAGGTAGCCCATCCTTTGCTGACGTGTCACTTTATTCAATCGACACCTCATCACCTACTTTACTATTTACAAGTTATGAAGTAGTCCAAAGAGCCAGACCCATCTCAACCACTCAAAACACAGCACAACGATCTAAATTCTAAACAAAATTCTAAAAGATCTCGAGAAACGCATCACCTCAGTATAAATCTCAAACATGCAATACCTACTTGCATTCCTCTCAATTTCAGTATGTGTTTTATTTTGTGACGCTGTTGAAAGTATGTATAAAGTAACTACTATCAAATGCCTAGGTAATTCGTCCTCAAATTTATAATACCTTTCCTAACCTTCCAAAAATTATCTAATTCTTTTCTATAGTATGCAAAAACCTCGTGGATGAGATTGAACATGTCATTAGCAAAGTTAACCCCAAGAAAACCGTCCAAATGGGAAGCTACCGTATTGATTCCAACGGCAACAATAACAAGAATGAGGTTACTTATTTCGTTTATTTAAAAAATAAACTAAAAATGAATTCTTGCTGACATGCAGACTTACAATGCTTCTTCCTCACAAATTTACCTCCTTTTCCTTCCATAGGTTCCGTATGCTCGTTCAGAACTGCATCTTATGGAGCTGCTCGAAAATGTATGCAGCAACTTCAAAGATTACGCTCTAGGGACGTATAAAGCCTCGGGGCATCCCACTTTGCTCCGGTTAGCAATGCATGATGGGAACATGAACCCTCAATTTAGTGACGTGAATTTAATACCGGATCCCGAAACCAACGACAAATTGCCTTACTACGTAACTCTCGAATATCTTTTAGAAAATACAATCCTTAATCCTCCCCTAACTTGGGTTTCTAATATCACTTTGCATGTTTTTGTAGTGCCAGACTCTGATAGAGGAGCATGAAGACGATCTGGTGCGCCTCTTCAATCGAAACATAGCTCATCCTGACGTCAAACTGTGCACAGAAATTGCTCAACTTTGTCAGGAGGTAGCTGTAGATGACTACGAAGAACGAGAAGAACTATGACACCCTTTCAACGTTCAATATATACTCTAATCCCAGCATACATTCCACGTGGGCGCGACAACAAAGCGCATAGCTAGACAAGCCCTATCCCTTTTCATGTTTTCCAACAATGAAAAACATAAAAAATGTAAACAGTGCCTTTTCCCTTCTTTTCTTGTTCCCCAGATGTCAGTTGGGCTGGTAATACAACACCGTGCTTGTTAAACTTTTTGTCATGTTTGCCTTGCTCGCTTTTAATTAACATCTGAATACAGGTGGAAGAGGGAAGAAAAAGCCAAATAAAAGTGTTTTCTAGGAAAAAGGGGGAATTAAATATATATCTTAAGTCACAGGAATTTTGACATTTTCGTTGTCAAAATGCACAACAACGAAACCAAAAAACCCGGGAACATTGCCTCCATCTTGAAACGCGTGCGTATACATTTGATAACATTACAGGGCTACAAATTAGACACAGGAATATCCCCCCCATTACTCCCCGAATGTTAATTACACTTTGTTTTATTTGGATTATCTTACGCCCAGAAAAGTTTCTCAAAACTAGAAGGAAAACTGGAATATTTCATTATTGGAAAACTGGTAGTTGGTTAGTATTTCCCTGGCAGAATGCAGATGGCGTCAATTAAGGTTCCCTTACACCACAGGAAACCATCTTGGACTAGGATAGGAGCGAACGAAAATATTGGGGAAATACTCTAAAGACAAAGAAAGAGAAAAAGAAACTAGTTTAGTTATGACACACTTTTCGCTTTCAGAAAAGAATTCCTATTGTAAACAGTTAAGAGTTTCATAAAATGCGCAACTCGGGTGACGGGTGATACGGGCACTTAAACTACACTACCGACGAGTAACACTAAAATATGTAAAGGAAAAGGTTTCTTTACAACAAGTAGCAAGTTTTAGTCATATATAATGAACGCTGAAGGAAAACTGGCGAGTTAAACAGAAGGAAAACATGAAGTCTTTAAATATTGATTCAATGGAATTGATTAACCTATTCAACTCAACGTAATCGCTCCGCAGACTGAAAAAGCTCATAAGTATTTATAACTTAAAAGCTAATCATACATTGCCAAAAATGACTTGAAACACATACAAGCAAGTCGTGTAAAAATTAACTCTTGTAGTATTTATATAACCAAGTGATTACGTTAGTTTCCTTGTAATGAATTTCTTGGTACATTCTTTTCGTAGTACTTGTAAATTCTTTTCGAGGTACAATACACGTTACCTTCAAAGAGTTAGAATAAATCTTTCGGGTTCACTGCAAGGAAACCCGAAGAGATTTACTGTAAAACTTTGATCGCATTTAGTACTGCATTGCTACTTTGCTAGGACAACCAACTTTGGAATGTGAATGTGCTTTGAACGGAAGGAAGAGGGGGCGACGGAAAAGATCAAGGTAGCTATTACGCCAAAGGTCACTGCAGCTGCAGCAATACCGTAAATATTCAAATCAAGGTAAAATCCGAGTACACGATTAAGATAAAACCTGAAAAAAATCTCTTCAAACAATGTTTTTATTTGCAGATCTTCTTTTCTTATTTTGTTCTTTTATTTTTAAATTTAACTTTTTTTTTTAGAATGTTGAATTTGCTGTTGAGTAATTTGTTTTCAAGTAGTAGTTACTTTAACTTCCCAACCAAAAGTTGTAGAAAAAATACTCCAAACAAACTTCGGCAACCACCCTTGGCGCTTTACAAATTAGAGGGTATACCGCATTTTCTTTTCCTTTATCACGGTGTCTATGAGGGATGAGGTGGATTTCTAGGTAGCTTGACAAACAAAGCTCATTAAAAGTTGTCATCACCTCCCCACCCACACCGCCCGGAGCGTGAAAGAACAGGGAAGCTAAGCGAACACTTTTTGTGCGTATCGTTGAAAACCTTCGTGGAGAAAAACTAACTCAATCTTCCCAATAAAGTATTTAACGAACTGAAACTTTTTGAGCGAGGGAGAAACAACAAATACAAAAGGAAAAAGAATACAAGAGAAAGAAGCAAACGTCTTCTTCTTACCTGCTAAAAGGGGGCCGAGGTTAAAAATCTTGTTACAGGATGAAGAGGGCGTACTTGTTCTCCACAGTGATTAAAAGCTAGCAAAGCGAATGGCATTGGGCAGGATGAAGTAATCCCTGGGCCATACATTTCCTCATGCAATTCGGACTTCGCTTCATCGAATGGCGGCGAGCTACCACGCAATAATGAAAGTAAACAAAACTTTAAAAGTAAAAAAATTCTAAAAGTACAAATCTTCAAATTGGGATTGCAATTAATCTAAAAAACTACGACTCAAAAACTCTTGTGTAGATAATAGCAATACTGTGTAGATTACTAATGTATAATTGCGATATACTTAATAAATGTAATACAGTAAATTTAAGAAATGTGTTGACACTGTTTAAAGAACAAAAAAACTAAGATTACATGTTCTAGATTTTGATGCGTTTTTTAAGTCTACATTATCCCAACAACGGTAAATTTTTTTATCAATTTTATCTGAGTAGCCGTTCAAGAGTTAGGTCATGACGTCACAGAGGTGCTACAGCCGGGCTTACGGTGCCCGTTGCCGTACTTCTACTGTTTACTTCGATGCTTCGTAAACAGTAAACAAAGCCTGGGTACCATGGATACTAACACGTCTTTGACGTCAAAAGATCCATAAAATGCTTTATTTAATAGCTTAATTACTACTTTACGCATGATATAAGAAAAGATATCAATAGAAACTCTTTTTTTAAATAAGAATGATTATGGACGTGTTTATAGTATTGGAAAGAGGTCAATTCTGAAGAATAGGATTGACGAGCGAGTCAATAAAGATATAAAAGACATCAGGAATATAAAAGAAATAACATACCTGCGTGTTTCATAACTTGCTTGATAAACTGGTCTCCGTGTGAGCTCCATTTAGCGAAGGCTTTATGAGAACCCAGTAATCCCAACACGCGTGGTTCGTCTTGAAGAGTCGTAGCTCGGTCCAGGTTTGAATTCATATGCGCCATCAAAGTCGCCGCTGAAGCAGACGAGCGTTTACTAGTGCTAGGAGACCAAGTGTCTATGGACCCTAGATTGCCTTGGTGGTCGCTTTGTTCAGGTTCCGTATCAACTTCAATTTCTTCTGCGGCTGGATTGTATTCTGTATTTTTGTAGTTGGCTGAGTCGTCAACTTGGTTCATCTCCCGGTCGTCACGTGCATCCGGTTGGAGTCTATGGTCCTTGGTTTCGAAAAACAGTCTGGCTTCTGCTGAATTGACGCAATTAAAAGAAAGTTAGAGCCACGGATCGGATCATTTGACAATCCTCACAAGAGTACTCAAAACAAGAAAATTGTGACATTCTCTTCTATTTCTTCGCTTTTGGTCGGAATTACACTTACTTGGATCCCAGTTCTGCCTCAGCCACTGCCATAACAGTTGCGTTGACTCCGGGTGCTCCTGTACAGTTGCAGGGGCGAAGAGCACATTACCTAGCAGGTTTTCACGAAACCCATGGAATCGAACCAGGAAAGAAAAAAATAAAGAAAAAGACGAGATAAAATAAAGGAAAAGATGAGTAAAAAGAGGAACACGAACGTCGAACAGTTTGTAAACAATACGTAACAGCCAATAAGGAAGTCCCTTTGCCGAACATATCAAATGTCCTAAGCCACTCCGCGTAATGGTTTAACAAACATGAGAGCAATACCGTGTATGTTATCCAATTTCTCTAACAAGCAGACAAAGTTAACCTGCAAGTACAAATAAGGCCAAACATGCGTGGGTCACATAATTAGAGAAACAACAGTCCATTCATTAAGCTTTGAGTCGAGACAACACAAACTGAAATCTCCGTGATTCCAACGAACTGGAATGCAATTGTCGTGAGAAAGACCATAAAGTCAATAAACTCCTCGGCTTCTGTAAACAACCCATGATATTATCTTCCAGTGATTACCCCATTCCACCCCTTGTGGCATTGACATGCAACTGGGCCTAACCTTATTAGGTAACAATCAACCTAGCTCCTACAATGTTCCTAATGTAACCCTTCAAGTCTAAACCTAAAGTTGTATTTATAGGACGGTATGATATTTTTTATGTAATTGGCTTTCGCCTTTGCGGCGCAAAGTGTATGACACGGAGTGTACCATAGGAACAGTACATTATAATTGAAAAAGATGGCGCTGGGTACGATGGCTTGTTACCCTAATCGCTTGCGGCACTTGGGAGACAACGTAATAACGTAACGTGTAATTAAAGGTAGAAAGAGATCATACGTTAACGGTTAAGAAGGTACAAATATTTATTACTTTTCCTGCGTTTTAGCCGTACTTAATAACAGTAAGGAGTCAGACAGTAGATCCTCTTTACAAGGTGTTGCAAGTTTGGAAGATAACCCAACATATTACGAGATCCACAAAATGATGACAAATGTTGGTAGGCTGTCATAGGTCGCGCAACCTAATTCCCTAGCATTGATCAACTTTAGACAGAAACGTTAGGGGATCCATAGACACGTATTTCTAGCCAACAAGCTAAACGCTTAACCTGTCCCCGTCCGCCTTTAGAGCTCCCATAACAGCACTTCTGTCCCCAAGATATTTCATCCTTACTTCCTTTAGATGTGCACCATGCCGAGAACAATAACCTTCTCGCTTCTCTGACGTGTGTGTACTCTTTCCACACTCTTGACTTGGCAAGACATTTGAGTTTTCGTTGCCCGACAACCTTTATTAACACCCACTTAAGTTAAAGTTTGCAGCGGTTCTTCAAGCCCGTAGGGACTTTTTGATCTTCCAATAACTTTACCTACCTAACTAGAATACTACTTTAAATCAACAAATAAATTACAAATTCCTTTGCTTTTACTTTCTTCATATTAAAAAGTGCAAGTGACACTTAATTGCTCTTTTATTACATTTTTAACTTTTCTTTTGTGGGTAAAAAATTATTTTGAAAATTCCTTCCCTGGAAAAGTGTTTATAAAAAAATAATCGAAAAGCCTGACGAAAGGTACAGTACTATACATGTGGTCTCTAAGGAGCAGAATTGGCTAAGGTATCTTTTTCCTGACTCGTTGCCCTAATACGAGTCGACACGCAGGCAAGAGCAATACCGATGTCTCCATTACCATATTAGAAAGGTAATGCCCTTTCTCCTCGTCATCCGTCAGATCAAAGGACCGGTTGGCGGATCCTTGAACTAACGTCAACTATAATTTCTTATACCAGCCCACTGCAGAAATGCAAAACACTCTATACACCTGCATTTCTTCTAAAAGGGAACTGAACTTCTTGTAAAAATCCAACTTGTATCTCAGAAATCAAACCTAAAAAGATCGAGTTCCTTTGTGATCTAAGATCTGAATCTTTTAAAAACAGCACAGTAATACGAAGAAATGTAGCTTACCTGTAGCTGAACGAGCAAACGAGCTGCAATAAGCCAAGACTACGATGATCCAAATCCGCGAATTCATGACGTCCAACACTTTTTTTACCAACTTCTCAAACTGTAGTGTGAGGGAATTTTGGGAGCAAATTACTGTAAATAACTTCCAATGACTCTTATCCTTTTCTTAACACTTCCAGAGGGTTTCCTGTGTGGAAAGGACGGTAGATTTTTTAAAAAA
Source organism: Lepidurus arcticus (assembly GCA_003724045.1). Lineage (NCBI taxonomy): Eukaryota > Metazoa > Arthropoda > Branchiopoda > Notostraca > Triopsidae > Lepidurus > Lepidurus arcticus. Next base: position 20,748 of record RJJA01000477.1, on the reverse strand, counting down.
AAGGATTCTTTCCAGAAGTTAAGGTCCAGAAATCTTGGTTAAGAAGAAAAGACCAACTTGGTTACGGAAGGTTTTGCAAAAGGTAGCAATGTATCGGTAATAGCGGGAGGTCCACGTTTGTTAAAATGACTGCCTGGACAGGTAGGTTGGTAGTCAATGGCTCTTATCGCACGACGGTCTGTGTGTACGTGTGTAGATGTGGAGTGTGTGTACGTGAGTGTTGTGCTGTCTGTCCTCTATACTCCTCTCCTCAGTTCACGCTAAACCAAACCAACCACTGACGCCCTGAGCGAGTGCCTTTTACCCGTCGCCGCAGGCACCCCCAAAACGTTCGTTCGTTCTTGCGGGGAGGGAGGGGGAGGCTTATTGCTGCAGCAATATCGCCAGCCATGCCAACCGAGCAGGTGCAACACGAAACGCCCACGCCGCTACAGGTGGCGAACTGAACTGGCATTCCGTATAACATTTTTTCTTTTTTTTCCTGCCGGTGTTAGGTTCATAATCATTGTCATTCTATTTCTTAATCAACTCGAGTTTTATATGCATCATATGTCACGTGGGGTGTCCGTACCACCAGAACAAGAAGAAGCGCTCCAGAATTGGAGGACGTCAGCCACTGCATATGAAAGGTATTAAGTGTTGCTCCGCAAGTTCCATTTCCTGTCATTTGTTGCCTAATTTTTTACCCTAAAGACTAAAGACATTGAAAAGATGGGCCAGGTTGGTTGGCGGGGCGATGCTACCCAATAAACATCCTAGGATCTAATATGTTTGTTTTTACCCATGCCATGGACTGACGTCATCATAACCGGCCGCCATTTTGGTACTTTTACAGTATCAACATTTGTTAACTTTTGTTAACATTTGTTAACGATTTGGAGTTTCAAACTACCAGCCAAGCTAGATTCTACCTAAATTATATTTAATTAGAGAACTGATTTTGATTAGATTGTCAGGAACCATAACTAAGTTAACTAGAAACTGATTGATTCGGTGTCAAGAACCATTTTCTTAACAATTTTAGACGGTCTTTTCAGTTTGTATGAACTTTCAGTACGTGTTTAGGTTTTTGTGTATGTTTACCTTTCAGTTTCTGTTTATGTACTAGTGACGCGTCATCAAATGGTCATCCGCCATTTTGGAAAATTTGGGGAAATGGATTGGTATTATCCCACCGAGATTAATCCAGTAGAGTACGTTTGCGTAAGACTTGATAGTAGTACGCATGTACGTTCTACTTCTAGCAAAACTAAATAAAAATAAACGCTTAGAGACCTTCATTTCATTCCTGACAAACAATATATAAAAAGAAAAATAATTCGATTAAACCTAGTGAAAGGGACGGAGGCCATGAAACGACTTTTACGTCTTTTTGGAACCCAGTTTTCTTCCTATAGCGAGTGCTATTTTTCCGTCCAATTTTAAAGGGTGCTCGCACCTGCTAGAAGGTTTCAATTAAGTCATCAACGTTAATGTTATTGCTTTTCACTATAAAATTTGTCACTAGATGGCTTACCTTTAGATAAGTCATTCCACCCAATCTGACGTCATTGTTTACACTGGTAATACGCAGTTTACATAGCCCTCGTAAAAGACCTGCAAAGAAACATAATAAAAACAGATAACGTAGAGAAAATCCGAAATCAAACAGAAAAGTAGAGAAAGGTCCCGAAGAAAAAAAAAGAAAAAATATGATAAACACTTTAAGGTCGGATTTTACAAGAGGCAAAAAGCGGCCCCTTTAAGTAGTTGTAATCCTGCAACAAAAATGTTACCAATATAACTATAAAAGTTTCATAAAAGCGACCTCAACCGCCGCCGTATTATTGCAAAGAGAGGGGGATGTTAAGGACCCCCGGATCTGCACATTACAAACACACCTGACACGACAACCTTATCCGGGGGCTTTTGTTTACCTCTGACCTTAAAAAACGACCACGACCACAAGTCATCCCTCCCTATATCCTTAAAAAATACAAATAAATTTTTTATTAACCATCCCACGCTAAATGACTTCTTTCGGGTATTTTTTTTACATCGTCCGCCATTTTTATTTTTTGGGCGGGAAACAATTCACTGAACCTGTCTTAATTACCTAGGATAATAATGGGTAAAAGTCTGTCCAACTAAAGAGCTCCAAAATTGTTGTCAGGACAAAAAGTTTGTCGGAGAAAATTGGTCGATTTAATGGAGAAAAAAATAATAAGGCCGGTTGGTTAGTTACATACCGTCCATTTTTTTCTTTTTTTTAAAGAAGCAACACAGCAATGTTAGTAACGTGAATTAGGTAAGGTTAGAAGGAAATTAGATAATTTCCCATAAATAGCCCAGAAGGAAATCTAGTTGATGGGAAAGTGTTCTTCTCAAACATAATAAAACAGATGAAATATCCGCGAGTGGGTGTAAGGTTGTTATGGAGCTTTCAGAGGAGCAAGGAGGCTGCGACTGACAAGCCATTTAGCACTTATGGAACCTGTTGCTGTTCCCTGGCAGAAATTCATGGGTCATAAGGAAAAAAATCATCCAGTCCATTGGGTTTCTCTCCCGCTCCCCCAACAGATTTCTGTAAGGTATATCCTTGAAGAAGAACCTTGCACACTAATCTTGCAGACGAATACCTAATACATAAGGACCTTGCCGACTAATACAACGACGACTGAGTTTAGCTTAATTTTTTCACAATTTTTTCGGAGGTAAATCGGATAAACTGTAAACCAACTAGACTTCTAAAGCTTAGCATGTCACTGTCGACTTCGAAATAAAATCTGAAATCCTAGAAAAAATGAAAAAAAAAAATGGAAATTCAAACTGAAAGTAGCTTATTTGACGCCAGTCGAGACATGTTTTTCTCGACAGCTTGACAAAAAGGGAAGAAAAAACAGCGCAAAAGACTAACAAATGAGATGGCTACCAATAGAAATTAATGACAGACGAAGTAGCCGCAGGGATAAAAACTAGAACGTCAGTCCAAATTTAGCTAATCCAAGGGAAAGTTTTAAAACCTTTGCAGGAAATTACATTCGTCAGTCCTCGCGACCCACACAAGGAAAGTTCCTGTCATCGCCTGCATTTTCCATAAGAAAAATTTCAACTTTCCCATTATACCGCATGCGCGATCCTTTACGTGGGTACTTAGATTACGTTTTACGTGGGTACTTAGATTACGTTTAGTCCTTACGACGTCGGGATTATCCTCTTATTTTCTTTCAGAGTACTTTCCCTGGCATTAATCTAGAAAAGGTAAGTACATTTCTTCCCATACAAATGAGCAATGAAAAGCCGTTAGAAAGTAAAATGTCAAAGTCGAAAGTCAAATCGATTCCCACGATACAATTAACAACTTACTAAGGTAATGCAACTTTAACTGTACCGAATTTTCGTAAATGTCTTCAAAAGTTGATACATTTCTTCTCCCAGAAATTACCAATGAGATGCAGTCGAAAGCAGAACAAGACTATAACTAGCGAAATAAACTTTTGATTCGTAAGCAATAGAGACTTCTTGCGCCGAATATTCTACATTTCTGTACAAATTAATCCCTTTGAAGTTATTAATAGGGAATCAAAGCAGGGTGAACTTAAAGCGCATTAGTTTTAAAAGAAATACTTAAAAATCTTGGAAAAAACACGTTTGGGAGGAGTTTTCGGTTTTAGGGAAGCTTTGATTCTATTTCTTCCGGTAAACTATTTGTCCTTGTATTGTCCTAGACTTTCCATCAATTCCGTAAGGTCTAGTTCAATACAAACTAATGTTTCATAAATAATCTCCTTAGAAAATTATATCGACCCTTATAAAGCTAAGGACGGCCCACTTTCCCACAAAATCGTACTTATATCGAATTAAAAGAACTAACGACAAACTGTGTCCATGTGCCAGCCGAAACTACCAATCTCTTTCTCACGTTTTTTTCAAATGCCCTTTACTCAACAAAAATAGAGCTATACTACTAAGAACCCTAAGCAAAAACAAACTCCACTTCAAACCTGAAGTATTTTTAAGCAACTCAAAAACCTACCCATCCGTCGCAGATTTCGCTAATTCAGCACTTAAAATACTCCAGCAATCTAACTTGTGATTTGAAGTGTATCCAATTTCTTTAGAAATATTTTAATATGAAAATGAGCGTCTCACCAAGAGCGCCCTTTCCTCTTTGTTTATAGTTAATGTAACAAAATGAGCAAACTCAATAAAGAAACGGAAACGAGCATTGCTCACTCCGTTTTAAATAGTTTAAAAAAAATCTCCTTCGCTCTCAAACTCTAACGTATTGAAAAACATCTTCCTGTCGACGAATAAATTTTTGAACTCCCACTCATTTCCTTCAGGGGACAGTTACTCGAAGACATAGACAGACATAGACAGACATAGACAGACGGATCCAATCGGATTCCAACAAGTCAACCAGTTTGTGCAGCTCTATGGTTACATTTTCTTCATTATGATTTTGCGTAAATTTCTATACAATTCCAGGAAAACCGGAAGTGTCTAAAAAGCTGTTCATTTCTTCTTGCAGTCTGACAAGCAACAAAAGTTTTTCTGAGAAGGGGGCAATCGACTGGAAAAGCCGCTAGAAACAAATCCCTTTAGCGTAAAATCGATCTGAAACCATCCCTCACGGGGTGGAATAAATAAAAGAAAAAATATCGAACACAAAATTGAATCCAAAGCTACAATAATAAAACATACCAGAACGTCATCAGTGCCCACCGCGTCGCGTTCACTCTGGCATGACGAGTTCGTTCGTGATGATATGGAAGCAAACGACATCTCATGAGACACCTCATTAATAAACCGTGCTGTTAAGCCAAGCTGAAAGAAAACCTAATTACTTATACCCTTATACCTTGAACCAACGAAACGTGTCTGTGACTGCGAGAGAAATTAACTATGACAACACAAAAAACTGAAACAAAACCATAATACAAGAGACGGATAAAAGTTAAAACTGATTTGTTATGAAAAATGTTCGAAAATCGAAACGTCCCTTCTTTAAGAGGGAAAAATCCCTTTGGGGGATGTTAGCATCGGCTTCCGATACAACGTACACACAAGGTACAACTTTTAACTTTAACAACGACCTTTAACTCATGGGACGAATAAATAAACCTAAAAGAACCTTGACTATTTCTTAGACTCCTTCTATTCATCTCTCATTTGCGGATTCCAAGATTTACTTGATTCATCGGAAGGGAGGAAACTTAATTACTCTTATACCTTGAACGTGACTGGGAGAGAAAGAAACTGTGAGAACACAAAAACCTGACACAAAACAAAACCACAATAAAAGAGACTGATGTGAAGAAACTGATTTGTTATGAAAAAAATTGAAATATGTTCAAAAATCGAAACATCACTTCTTTAAGAGGGAAAAAATCCCTTTGGGGGATTCCGATATCGGCTTCGATATCGCCTTCCGATATAACGTACAAGGATACAACGACCTTTAAACTCATGGAACGAATAAATAAACTAAAAAATAACCTTTACTGTTTCTTAACGACTACTTCTATTTATCTCTCCTCTGGGAAGTCTACAACCTGCAATTTACTTGATTCCTCGGAAGGGTATGATTTACCGATAATTCTACAGCGCCATTCTCCCTCTTTTTCTTTGTTGCCGGTCTTGATTGGCGGGAATAACTTAATAACTAGATAAACAAGTGTCAAGCACGACAGAAAGTGGGTAAAAGAGGAAAGTATTGCCTTCTAGCCACATGTATTTTGAATAGTACTACACAAATAACGAGTTTCCCTTTAAGATCGCCCTTAACCGCAACCCAAAGTTTCGAAAACTCAAAGTTAAAGATTTTCTTTCTTAGTTTCTTCACTCTTTTAACTAATAATTCACTAGCTTTAAAATCTTAAAACTTTTGTTTCTCTTCTCGCTTTTTTTGCTCATCCTACCTTATAGCCTTGACTCGTTTTGGAATGTTTATAAATTAAGTTGAGGGAAATATATATTAAAGCTTTTCCTACGAAACCTTTTTGACGGGTCGTATTTCTACCTTTTTGCACAACAAAAACTGAGATCAATGTTTTGCTGGGAACTTCTTTTTTTGCTTGTTTTTGAATATTATATGTTATTTTTTTTTGTCCTTTGCAGTGCTATAGCCACGCCCCTTTTGGTTGTTCTCTCTTTCTTTCTGGAATGTTTTCTCGTTTAAAGTTTGCGCAACATGGTTAAGTTTAGCATGTCTGGGACATCCACGTCCTCTAGTTTAATACTCGATGGACTATACGGAAATCGCACTGGGAATGAATACTTCGTGTCCATAAGCAACGCCCCCTGCAGGAAAAAAAAATGAGAATAACGAATTAACTTAGTGAATATTTAGAAATACATGGAGTTCAAAACTTTGACCATTTCAAGTTTGAAATGTCGTAAAACTAACAACAAAATACACGAGAAAAAAATTAAATAACTGAGTGAAGATTTAAAAGTACATCGAATTCGAAGTTTGAAATTTTTTGAAATTTTCAAGTTTTGTCAAATTTGGAAACTTAGAAGCAAAATTTGTACCGTTACCTGATCGGGCGTGTTTCGTTCGGCCAGTACTGTCTGAACTTGTTTGATAAAAGCGACCGTAACTCGTTCTTCGGACTCATCTGCTGGTGTATACAGGTTCAAGATCTTAATAATTTGCGCCGAGGACAATTTGGTACACATGTCGCACACGGCCCGGACATCTTCCTCCGATTTCCGGGCTTGGAGCAACTGGGCGGCTTGGATGATGGGCAGCAGGGTCTCCACCACCCCTACTGCCGGCTCTGGCTCCTGGATGTGGCTATCCCGGCACCATTGCTCCAAATGTGACAAGTTGAACCGGATTTGCATGCCTTTAGACCAGTGACACAGGTCTTTCCGGAGCAGCAAATTGTTTAGCGACGAGGCGCACACGAAGTAAAAGAGCTGCACAATACAAGAAGACAATTAGTAAGGTTTTCAGTTTTGGAAGAATGTGCTTAAGCTGGGGTTTCTATCTTTTTACTTGTCTGAAAACTTGCGTGACAACGGGCGGATCAACTCCAAAGACATTCATAGCTTTAAGGAAGCTGTTGAGCTCGTGCAACAAAGCTTCCATTGCGTGCAAAGGGTCCACTGGGCTGGAGGCGGAGTCCACAGACGCCGAATGGCTAATAGCGGTTGAATTGGAACGCGCTCGCATGCCTTGGCCTACGGGTCGATGTCCAGATAAACCCGAAATAGCTTCGTGTTCCAGGACGGCTGATACCACCAAACTTTGCACGCGTTCTTCCATGATTTTAATTACGGCCTATAAAAACAAAGTTAGGAACTCAATTCCTTCCCCTCCCCCACCACAGAAAAAAAAAACTTTGACATATTCATTATTTTTTATTTATTTTTACCTGGTAAATCCAGACGGCGATATCGCTTAATACTTGCCGGTACTCGGATAAATCGAAATTGCGTAGACATTGCTCGTTTTGCTTGGGGCTATTATCCTTCTGGAATGCCTATGAAAGAAATGGAGTAATTAGAAAATAGTTATACATTCTGCCTCAAACTTAATCAATCCTAGCGTAATAAATCTAGAAAATTAAGGAAATTTAATGAAATCAAAAATAAGACACAAAACCAAACTTAGATTATTTAAAAAAGAAGATGTAACGGAACCAAACTTAAGGAAAACTAAGCAAAAGCAGGCTTTAGGAGGGCTGTTGATTTACAAAAACAAGCTACTAAGCTTCGAGTTTGACAACAAGTTCAAAAACTTGTTGTCAAACTCGAAGCTTTTCACAGAAGTAGCTTGTTTTTGTAAATCAACAGCCCTCCTAAAATAACCT
>RJJA01000477.1:0-12856 GCA_003724045.1 Lepidurus arcticus | reverse complement strand
CACCCCTTGTCCTTTAAAGCCCTAATTGTCAAAGCACCTACAAACAATGTAAAAGACGATATGGTAACCGACAACAGGCACAAGCCTATGTCGGGAATACACATTAAAAAAAACGCAAACTTAAAACACAAAACCTAAACTTAGAATTTAAAAAAAAAAATGACGATAATGTGTCGCTAAGCGATATGGTTCCCTTTAAATTTTTTTAATTGGATAATTAACAAAAACAGGTCAAAATAGGTTAAAATCGGACCTTATCGCCACTATATTGCTTGAGGCTATGAAGGAGACGTGACGTGTTAGCGAGCCATAAGATGGTCGTGTCCATATCTGAATGACGTTTGCGTATGACACGCTTCACCGCTCCAATTATGGAGGTGAGCAAAGAACGCACTTTCTCGTCATCATTGACATAGTCCGTGTGCCGAATACACATGAAGAGGATGTAGGCGGGTAAGCCAGGCAAGAGAGAAGCGGCTACACGAGGCTTCAAATCTAGAATCAATAAAAAGAGCCAAAATAAATAATCAATAAATTCATACAAAAATGGGAGAAACAAAATATTACGAAAGGGTCCCCCCTTTGTAGTATTTTTCTGAAAATGCCCCATTTGTGTCCCTCACCACACAGAATGCTCCTAATGGGGCGTTCCCAAGAAGCCATTTACTATTCTTGCATGATACTAGGAATTCGGAACAGTAGTATTAAGGGTTAGGATAAGAATAGAGCAGGGGTAAGCAAATTGGCCTTTCCATTTTTTATGGTTGTGTTCCCATGCACGATCGAGTAAAAGTCTAAATTTAGCTTCCTTTTTCCCCGTTTTAAAATTTGAAACTCTGAAAAAAAAGTGAAAAATTGAAAGTCAAGTGAACAATTGACAGCTAAATAAGTCGACATCAGCTACAAAGCAATTTCAATCATCTTAAAAAGAATCCTATAATTGCTCAAAAATCGTTACCATTTTCTTAATATTACTATGATTAGATAAAAATAATAATATGGCAGTTAAAGATTTAGTGTTAGTGTTAGGAATCTGTAAAGAATCTTAAGGCTGTCCTAGGAAACCTAAAATTGCCCTTAAAAATCTTAATAATCTTATGAAATTTTTAAAAACTCTTAACGTTTGGAGGAATCCTGTTAAGAATCTAGGAAATCCTTTTGACAGTTTTTGCAATCTTTTGACAGTTTGGAGAGGCTGTAAGAATCTTATATATTTTTTACCATAAACGATGGAACGAACGAGCGTTGCTTCATCCTCACGACGATAGTCGAACATTCCCATGTACTCGACGTCCTTCTTACGCATTACCGCCACGGCCGGTACTTCTGAGCGTCTTGCTTTCGGCTCAATAGTCACGTCCGACAAAGTTTCTAACGATACTGTAAGAAATTCAATTTGAAAATTCAATCAATAAAATTCCACCAATTTTTTTTTTTTTTTTTTTTTTACCTCCAGCATCCTTTAGTTTGCGGGAGTATTGTTTCAATTGTCGTTTGTACCGAAACGTTTGCTCTGCCGAAATATCTGATGTTTCCCGTATTTCCTAAAAATCCCATTGAATTCATTAAAAATAAATTACTAGAATTCCAAAGATTAACAAATAAACAGCCTTCGCCTGCTTTAATTTTTTTTTTAAAATGCAACAATTTAAAAAAATTTAAAAAGGAGATTTAAACAGTATTCCCAACAAGACCCATGAAAAGTTAATCTTAACTGGATACATTAATTATCTTGAAATTCCCTAATTAACCGACATTCCAAATATTAATTAGTCAAAATGAAGATCAATCAACTTAATTAGAAGTAAAATTCTAAATGAATTAAACTTAATTTCTTGACTTGAGAATTTCAAATTATCGCGTGTTTTTATTACGACAAGTTCGTTTAGCCCAAAATTAACGTAAACAAATTAAATAAATTAAACAAATTACTTAAGGAAGTAATTAGTTAGGTAAAAATTCCCCAATTAACCCTAGATGACTCCATTTCGATTACACCAACCCCAACTTGGTCATAAAAACAACCAACTCCCAAAAAACTCCCAACTTCCACTTAAAAACTAAGCCACGCCCATATTGCCCCATAAAAACTTCCCTAATGAACCTCCGCTCTGGAATTCCCGTTTTTTCACCCTCTTTTGCTCTCTTACCAAATTCTCTCGCATCAGTCGTGCAACTTCATGCTGCAAAACTGCTTCGTTTTGGTTTTGTGGTCCCTTGTGCAAATTCTGGGCCAAAAGTCGTTGTTGTCGATCGTTATCTAGGGTTAGTTTCTCGAGTTCTTCTTTTAATTCCGTCACGTAACGTTCGTGTTTATCTTTTTCGACCTGCAATTCGTCTTCCAATTGCCTAAAAAAATAAAAAAAAATCGTTAAGATTTGTTAACTTCAATCTTTTTCGTGGTCCAGTAATCAAACTCCAAAACTGTACCTAATAATCATCTTTTGGGTTGAAACTACCATGTTAAGTTCCCCATCCTCGTTAATGCCGTCACCGTTAAAACGAGCTGGGGGAAGGAAACTATTCCGTTGGGATGCTCCCGACTGCTCCGGCCCTGGCGTCACGTGATGGTTCGAAAGTACCGTACGTAATTGAATGCATTCTTCACGACGACGGTCCAATTCATCGCTCAAAGCCTCAAATTGATCTAAAGTATCCTCACAGCCGATTAGTTTTTTTTCTTAGTTTTTTTTAACGAAACTTTGACGCATTTCCCTCCTTTTCTTACCCAATAATTGATCTGCAGGCATTGGTAGGTTACCCTTATTATCAGTTGCAATGCAATTGCGTAGGGATTTGAGGTCGTCTTTCAACTTGGCGTTTTCCATCTCTACTTCTTGCAACTACGTAAAGTAAAAGATTTTTTTTTCTTAAATAGAAGGAAACGTGTAAGGTTAGGTTATTAAAAGGAAGTGCGAGGTTACGTACTCTGATCAAATCTTGTGCACGGCGAGCTTCCCCACCGGGACTGTCCCTTTCCTTCTCAAGGTCTTCCAATTGGATAATTAACCGTAGTTTATCCTTCTCGAGTGTCTTGATGCGTTGCTCAAGTTTCAGCACCAAGCTCAGTTCATCTCCCTTAAAGATAAAAGAACAAAGGAATAAGAAAATATCGTGAAAACTGGGGAAGTAAAACGTAAGTAACGTGCCTTACAAACCAAGTGTGCAATTATAAGAAAACGAACCACCTGGAAAGGTTCTTAACTGTTGAAAGCGAAGTAAATCCCACTCTTTGAAACATAACAATTAAGCGAAAAAAGAAAAAAAGTAACAAGATAGTGAAGATATCACGACAAAATAGTTGATAAGATACAAAACTGATTGCCAAACAGGATAAAGTCCGGTCATTAATTACGTTTAAGATATTTACGGATCATAACAAACGACAACTAATTAAAGGAAATTCCAAAATTCGAAACTAAATTAAGAATTTCAGAACCAAACCATAGTTTCTGAACTAAATAATCTCTAACTATTTGCTATTAAACGAAAATTATTCATTAAAAAAATTAAATGAATAGTTTTATTTTATTTTTTCAAGTAATGTATAATTTACGTACTTTCAGACTAGGTTCGGGACTCCTTATAAACCTTTCGGATAAAATTCCCTCGGTTTTCCTACTATCTGGACGTCCTAGCGAAGACTTGACCGACGAGTAGCCCACATCCTTGAAAAAAAATAAAAAATGTAGAAAATCATTTTGATCATTGCAGAAAGCGAAAGTTAATTTTCTAAAGATTGTCTTTACATCGTCGGTAAGCGTGGGCGGGGCATCGGAGATCCCACTGATGGTGCTCACGTCCGATAAGCTGCGCACGTGACCTTTGATCTCGGCGTGTCCTCTTTTCCCGCTTCCTTTAGCCATTTCCAATTCCATTTCCAAATCATCGCAACGTTGTTCCAATTCTCGATGTTCATGGAGTAACTTCTGATATGCACCGCGTTCTTGGTCGTATTCCTGGTCCAGCATGGCTCTTTCCTCTTCCAAGCGTTTTTTCAGTGTTTCTAGATTTGCAAAAAAAAAATTATTAAGGAAAAAAAATTATTTATCCAGAAGAATTTACCTTCAGCTTCCATTTCTTTTGAAGCCAACACAGACTGCAAATTCTCCAGCTCATTTCGCAAATTGGCTAATTCAGAATGCCAGACAGTTTCTTGTTCGGCTAAGTGTTTCTCCAACCGGTCCTTTTCGCAGACCAAGTCAATTTTTTCATCTTGCTCGTGGCTCATTTCGTCTCTCAATTCAGCAAGTTCTTTAACCAAATTCGCCATTTGCACTTGCAAGTGTTTACATTCGTTTTCCCAGCCCTTGGCAGCATCGTATTGCACTTTCAAATCACTGTGGTTGCTCTGCAACGTCCTCAGAGTGATCGTATCCTTTGCCTGAAACCAAACAAAAGATTTGATCAAAAACAATCAAATAAATAAAATTTCAAATTGTAATAAAATTATTCCAAAATTATAAAAAAAATATTCAAATAATCATATTATAGTTACTCTACGTCCTGATTAATGAAAAGAACATTTCTACAATAATTTGACTAATTTTGCATAATAAAAAAATCATTGTTTTTCTCTTTACCATCTCGTCGATTCTTTGCTGTAAGGAAATAATCTTGTTTTCGAGGCCTTTGTTGAGCTTCTTGACGTGCTCAATGGAACGCGCTTCCACACGCAAGGATTTGTACAGCTTTTTGGCCAAATATCGACGCCAGCAACACTGAAGGAGTAAAATACCGCGCATTGTTCGCACAAAACGGCGTCGCGCCAACCAACCCCGTATGTGTCGTTGAATAATAATCGCCTATTTCATTCAATCATTTTTAGTATTTTTGAAAATTCATTAACTCAATTAATTCATCAATTCTAACTATCTCAGCGTATCAAAATTTACTTTGGAATGCCGAACCATGGCCAAATAACGTTGACGCGCCAATGCACCACGCAAATGAGCTTGCAAAGTGATGGTTAAGCATCGTAGACGTTTGTATTGCTGCCGTTTCACAAACATGCGCACATTACGTTGGATGATAATGGCAGCTCGGTTTTCCCGCATTGCTCTCGCACGTCTAAAGAAAATATAAAAATTTATTTATTTAGGTTTACAAATTTTTTTTTTCAAGAAAATGATAATTACTTTCGCGCCAAAAAACCTCGACCAAGACGTTGCCCACAAATTGCAGCTTTACGCAGTACAAGGTATTTCTGGCGATAATACCAGCCGCGTATACACTTCTGGATCATAACACCACATGCCCTGAGGCGATCCAAACGCAATTTTTCCAAATAGGCGACTTCTCCCGCACGGAAGAAGATCTTCGTTTTGCCAAACTTGAATTTGTCTTCCTGCTATAAAATAAATAAAAATAAATAAATATATAAACATTAATTAAATTAAGCATAATGCATTAGATCATTATTGCAATTTTATCAGTCTAAGGATGGAAACAATGTCAATCAAGTCATTTTCAGAATATTTATCGTCATCATAAGAAACAAAACGAACCAAATAAACTACATTCTAAGTAATATTCTAAATATTACTCAACTTATAAAAAAAAAGTTTTAAGACAAATTAGCTTACTTTGATATGCAAAGCGATGATATTTTGGCACGATGCTTTAACGTCCTGGCGTAGGATATGTTGGGATTTAAAAAGCACTCGGTACCGGGCGAAAAAATCCTCGTAGGGATACCTAAAACGAGTTAAAACAGAGATTAACTCTAATAAAACTTGTTATTTTTATTTATTTTTTTACCTGGAAGGAAAACCTGCTGCGCTAATCCGGACCGTTTCGAGGACTCCGCACGCTCGCAACTGTTGCACAGCACGGTGCGGGTCAAAGACGAAAGCTTCTTTGAGGTCATTCGGTTTAATGCAGCGGATGTAATGCGGCGTGGTAGCGTTGAGTGTGTTCATTAGCAGTGTTAATGAATCACGGAATTGGGAGCCCACCGTTTTCTTGTTGTGTTTCGTGGTTGAAGAAGCCGGTTTGCCACTGGCTGAAATCACAGTCAAATTAGCGCCACCCCGTGGGGCAGTTCCTGTCACCATACGAGCAGAAGGTTGCACTTTGCTGTCGTCATCAGACACTAATTGGAGCACTAATGGATTCTGAAAGACCAAAAAATAAAATAATAAAGTTTTTTTTTTAAACAATTTTTCTTTCCGTGTTAATACTTTGCTATGGCGAAGAATATTGACTTGCTCTTCCATAACAGTGTCGCGGTTTTTTTCCACAAATCCTTCGCACTGATATTCGACTTTATCCGCAAAATGCGTGATAATAAACGCCGTATTCGAGAGGCGTGGCTTGCTAAAGTGGGAAAAAGGTTTGCACTTGTCGTAGAGTTTGGAAACCCATGATTGATCCGATCCTTTAGGGAACTGTTAACACACACACAAAAATAATAACTGAGAAAATATAATCGATATTTTTGTTACTTTGCATTCTTCATCCAGCAAATCCAATATTCCCAACTTGTTTTCGATAAGATCGATACAGGGTTGGTTGTCGTAGAATTCGATAAACGTCCATTCGATGTTTTCCCTGACGTACTCTTCTTGCTCCAGTTTGAACACGTGCTAACGAGCGAAAAGTGTGTTGAGATAACTAAATTTGATAGTGAATTGCATTTTTTACTTGGTTGAATTGTTGTTGGAGCTTTTCGTTGGCATAGTTGATACAAAACTGCTCAAAACTGTTAATCTGGAATGTCTCAAACCCGTAAATATCCAAGACGCCAATAAACCGGAAGGACTTGGCATTACTAGCCAAGGATTTGTTGATCAGGGACACAATTTTGTTAAATAAATGCGAATAAATATGCTTAGCTAGGGCATCACGCGCAAATATTGCCTAAAACAGACGAAAAAAGTCTATTTAATCGAAATATAAGACAAAATTTCGAGCTTTTTACCTCTTTTAGATTCACTGGCTTCGTAAAAACTTCTCGCATACTAACAATCTGTCGAAAACACAACCATTTACGCAATTCCTCCTTATCTTCATTAGGCAAACCCATCAAATGGCAGAAATCATCCAGATGAGTATCGGTACGCTAAAATTAAGTTGAAATCTTCTTTAGTTTAACCTTCTTAACTCCAAAAATCGAACATTTTCCCTTAAAAACGCTTCAAATGTAAATACTTGTTAATTACCAGGATGGTGCAGCTCTCTTGATCAGCTTCCTGGATCTGCACGTTTCCTAAATGCAAAATAGCTCCCAAAATCCGGAAAATATTCTTCTGGAACTCATCAGGAAAGCCCAACATGCTCAACGCGCGTTTCGTTTCGATAAAGTACTCCAAATCATTTACTCCATCCACATACGGACTACCGCCTTGGTTCGTGTAGTGAAAGCTGTCTTGATGGTCTACAAAAAACGATTAAAAACGCACTTGACGTGACGTAGCAGCAAAAAGGAACACATCGGTTTACCTAAGCGTAAATCCTGGTATTCAGGAAGACTAGCTGCAGCGCATAACTGGTAAAAGATGTGGTAATTCCGTTCCTGGTTCGATTGGAAGACCACCCGTGACTTCTCGAGTAAGTACGTTCGCATATTCGCTCCCATAATATGGTACTGACTGTTGAAGTCGATTTCGATATATTTCCCAAATCGGGAACTGTTATCATTCCTCGTCGTCTTTGCATTCCCAATCGCCTGTTAAAAACAAACCAATTTACAGGATTACTTTGCTCCCAATGCATGTTTTCCTCCTTTTTTTCAAAGAAAAATTAAGTATTTTCACCTCCATAATGGGATTCGAAGCCAAAACTTTCTTCTCCACTTGGGTTTCAGTGGCAGAACCTCCGGCAGTGGCAAAATAACGCATTGCGTATTTGGCAGAAACAGTTTTACCTGCTCCTGACTCTCCTGAGACAATAATGGACTGGTTTCGGTTCTCTCTGCAACAAAAAATCGTACAAAATAAGGAATTTGTTATAAAAAGGATTTCAAAAAGACAGAAAATCCGAACCTTTCAAGTTTAGTATAAGCTTCTTCGGCGACTGCGAAAATGTGAGGGTCTAAATTCCCATATTGACTCTTGTTTCGATAAGCCAAGACAATATCATTGCCATAAATAGGTAACTCTTCATAGGGATTAACAGCAACCAAAACGATTCCTATAAGAAAACAAGAAAAAAAGGTTAGAATCAAGAATTTCTTCAAAATAACTAATAAATGAGTTGGATTTGGGCTTACCACAGTAAGTATATATAGCTTGGTAACGCTCAAAGCGAATTTGAAGACTGTGAAGAACAGCAGGTTCATGCAGGTACGATAATGACGTCAAATCGTTTTCGCCGATCAGGAACTCGGGGTTTTTCAAGTGGGGCAAGTCTTGCGGCGTGTGAATCGGGATTTCTTTTTTCTATAAAGCAAAATTTGTATTAGTACCAGCGCTTTTAACGATCCTTTTAACGATACTGTAAAGTACTTCTTATCTACTTTTTTTTTACCTCGATTCCTTCCTTTAAGAAGCGAGTGAATAGATAAGAAATTAAGGTAATTTGTGTACACAAACGGTGGGAGAACAAGACAGAAGTTAACTTACCTCGCCATTTTGGTACTCTAACTTCAAAATACCGTCTTTGAAATCTTCTACAATTTCGGCGACTCGCCAAACATGGGTTAAGTCGGGTAACCATACTTTGGCCCCCTAGGAATGAGAAAATGAGACGTAAATGGGTTGTTCGACAATAAAGGGTTCCTTATTGACAAGAGAAACCTTGCACTCTTTCCACTTAATCCCCTTACTAAGTTACTAAAGAGAATTTAAGTGGTGTAATAGTTAAAAGAAGGTAAATTACTTTGCAGTAGAGTTCCACAGCCGCCATCGTGATTAGGAACAAGGAAATTAGGGACTAAAAGGAACACAGTTTCCTGTACAGCTTGGCTAAATTTGCATATGACTTGTTTCCGAGATTACGAGATAGGCACCAGCCCAGTTATTTGTCACACCTTTGGACGAGAGGCTCACTCACGCAGGATACTTATGTGGATACTAAACAGCTGACTTCAGCCTGTTGTAGGAGGTGCCTCGCGATCCGGAGCCAAAGCCTTATTGTACTTTTAGTTACGCCGCAGGGTGCTTAGAAACATAAGAATGACCGATTGTTAACCTATCCTAACTTAACCTAACCTAAACTTTCACTTTAACATGCGTCTGTCATTTTCAAACGGTAGAGATAGCCACGGCTAGTATCCACATACTGCGTGATTGAGCCATTCGTCACCTTTGCTTTGGTAGAAAGTTAAGTTATCCAAGAAAGCTGCAAAGAACATCCAAACTAAACCAATATCTTACAGAATCAATCCATACACTGCTAGCACACAAAATATTGGATTTATCGAGACATTTTGTACTAAAGCTTCACTAACGCAGAAGTGCACAACTTTACATATAGCTGCTTGCTTGAGCCAACCAAAAAACGTTCGATAAAGCTGCAGTTCGCTGCTCTTGCATTGATCGTGACTCCGTATCTTTCCAATTTTCTTAATTCGTACTCAAAAATTAATAGTTATAACTTAAATGTCCGTATAGGCTCAATTCTAGCTTAACAGAATTAAAGCCCGTATTCAATAAAGCATTTTATATTTAATTAAATTAATTCAGAGGAGAAGCTCGCAGTTCAACTTCAGCGTGATTACCATGGATGACGTCATACATGGTCACGTGTTCAAAACAAACAATTATAAAGATGGGAAAAAGTGTTTTTGTGACCGTGGGGACAACTTCTTTCGACGATCTAATTAAAACAGTCCTCCAAGAGGACACTTTGCAAGTAAAATAAAAAAAACATCGAATGTTCTTTAAATTAATTAAACAGCTTCTAAAAACCCGATTTGAAAGTTGGACATAAATTTAGAAAATTGTAAAAATGAAACGCTAACGAAAATTTTATACACAATAGGTTATAACAAAGCTCGGGTATACGAAGCTCACCCTCCAGATCGGAAAAGGTCAAGAAATCGTCGTTCCTGACATTCCTGGCTTGAATATCACCTGGTATCGCCTGAAACCTAGTATTCTCCTTGATTTCCAAGCTGCCGACTTAGTCATTAGTCACGCGGGAGCTGGAAGTTGTTTGGAAGCCCTGCAAGCTGGCAAACAATTGCTCGTAGTCATCAATGAATCACTGATGGGAAATCACCAGCTGGAACTCGCCGAAAAGCTTTATCACTTAGGCCACGCCTCCATGTGCGTCCCCGCCTCTTTATCGCACGTCCTGCCAACCTTATCTTCCGCCACTCTAATCCCATTTCCGCCTGCGGAGCCTCGTCTGTTCCCGGAATACTTAAACAAACTTATGGGCTTTGTCTAAGTCGTTATTTGCTTTTGCAGATTGACCCTTTTATTTGTTGAATTTGTGTACTTTTTGGCTTTCCGGTAATACATAACGGTTTTTGCAAGCTAAAGTTAAAAAGTGTTGCCATTGCAAAGCCACGAGTCTTTAGCTATAAGACAAACTTACGCTCACACATGCATCCATGGCATTCATCCTTGCTGGTGGATAAACTTAAACTTACGGGTATTTAGTCACGCTTCGATTGCCGCGTGAACTGGGTTAAGAATTCTATCGGCAGAGGGAAGATGATGGTACTAATAATGCAAATAAGTAAAAGGAATTTAAAACAAGAGCTCGCCTATGGTCTTTTTCTTTTCTTTACCTGTTCTTTTCAGCACTTATGGTATTCAATGTCTAAAAAGGGGAGGTGAAAAGCATTGAATATCATATAGTCAAGGTTGAAGTTGTTTTTACTTGAAGATAACGCAGTTGGAGTGCCGCAGGCGATTCCGACATCACTCGGGCTGCGTCCTTGAGTGCTTTTGAAGCTTGAAACTCGCCTTCGGCTGCTATAACTTTGGCACGAGCTTCGCGTCCGGCTTCAGCTTCCGCTGCCATGGCTCGTTGCAATTGCGTAGGTAAACTGACATCTTTACTGTAATTCGCAGAAATTGTATAATTACTCCCAGCGCCATAGACAGGGAAAGTGAAAAAGAATAACTTACATATCAACGCGCTCCACTTTAATTCCCCAAGCATCAGTGGCTTCATCCAAGATTGTCTTAAATAACAATAAATATTAAATTGCCAAAAATATTATCAATGCAATATTGTACGTATAATAATTATATATCATACTTACATATTTTAATACTTGCATATCATAATTACACATATCATGCATACTACTTCTATTTATTACGATTATTATTATCCTTTTATTGTTGTTGTTATTATTACCTGCATTGCGGCAGAAAGGTTTTCGCGTTCACTAAGAACCTGTTGCAAACTTTTAGTACCCAGAATGTTGCGTATTGTGGTTTGCGCAATCAAGCGAGTAGATTGATTCGCGTTTTCCACATTAGTTACGGACATGGTAGCATTTGACACGCGGTAATACACGACCTATAATGGTTGGTAATGCAAACTTATTTAATACCGCAAGTCAATACTTTTGTTAAACTTGCAGTCAATAATATTGAAAAGTTGCACAAAACTTACCGCATCGACGCTGATGGTAACGCTATCCCTGGTCAATACCTTCAGACAATACACGACTTAAATGAATCCGAGTTATTCAAACATAAAATTGAACTAAAAAAGTAAAATCTGGTAGTTACTTCTTGGGGAGGAATGTCAAAGACACAAGTACGCAGATCGACTTTAGAGTAATTATCAACGCATGGCAAAATAAAGAAAAGACCTGTTTTGGAAACATTTAAATTATTTAAAATTCCTAGCTCCATTTTTTACAAAGATTTAAGTGCTTGAAATTGATTAATTACCGGGTCCTTTGGCTCCGCCAGATACTAAACGTCCTAATCTGAATATCACTGCTCTTTCGTACTGTTGAACTACCTAAAAAAAGACAAAAAGTGTTGAAAACTTTTCGAATTCTTAAAAAAAGAACATTTAATACCTTGAAGCAAAAGAAAAACGAAAAGGGCATGGTGGCAAGTATAATTAACCACGACAGGAATACAAGGAACCATCCACAAAACAATCCACAACATCCACTACCGGTATCACCATCTTGTCCTGCTGGTTTCAAGTTTCAATTCAATACGTTTTAATGCAACATAGATCATGCAATACATACAGTTGATTTTGAATTACAAACCAGGAACGCACAATTCTGGAATCTTATTTCAATTCCTAATACCTGTTGAATGAGTCGCATTGTAAGCGTGAGGTCTTTGACCTTGGCTGGGCATTGTATTGGTAGCAACACAATAACTGGCACTTCTCGACTCAAGCAGCGGTAAACTGATGACTTCGGAAGCAATTTTGGTTCGATTTTTACTTCTCTTCTCTGATCGTACGTCTTATTGCGATCGTACGTCGATGTGCGTCTTATTGCGCTGGCTTTACTAGTCGCTGTGACGAACCCAGGGAAAGCCTTGGGGGGTTACGTCGGTTGAACCTGTTTTATATGTTGCATAGGAATTCCCTTTGGGTGTGGCGACGGCGTCTCCGTTACAAAAATAAAAAGGCCAACATATGCCCTATCTTCAGTGTTCACAATACTAATCCATTATTTAAATTGAGATTCTAATTAATCGCTTCTAAGGCTGTGTTCCCACTGCCATCTTAACCCGGGTTAGCGAGCGAAATTAACCCGGATTAACTAACCCTAGTGTTTCCACTAGCCAAACCTGGGTTGAAAGTGGTGTTAGACACCGTCAGGTTGAGACGTCGTGCGCTTTTGCGTTGAGGGGGAGTTACGTGTATTGTAAACTAAAGCTGCTTTTACCTAGCGCCAAGCTTCGTTTTCGCCTCAGTTGAGTGGAATAAAAACAGTACAAATAAAAAGTGTTTCTTACTGAAAAACTATAAC